>CM076683.1:110212489-110214989 GCA_038501925.1 Xenopus petersii | reverse complement strand
TCAACCTCAAAAAATCATTAGTGTCTCTCAGATAACTGTAAATATTTTGCACACACGGTTGTAGCATACTGTCCACAAATTTGGCAATGCCCTCATTCAACGAACCATTTGAAGAAATAATCGGTCGCCCAGGCGGTTTCTCCATATTTTTGTGAATTTTGGGCAATGTGTAAATCACAGGTCGAATGGGGTGTGCAGGAAGAAAATAGTCATACATTTCACTGGAAATCCATCTATTGTTCACGGCTGTTCTAAGAATAGTCTCTAATTCTATATGAAATTGTTCCGTGGGGTCTGAGGGCAATATCTCATATTTGTGTGAGTCAGATAATTGGGCCAATAATTCCTGTTTATAGTAGACATAATCCAGGACCACAATGCCCCCACCTTTATCTGCCCCTTTGATAATTATGTCATTATTATTTTTTAGGGACTTCAATGCCCCCTTCTCTGGCATCGTCAAATTACCCCGTCTATTACGTTTTATGCTGTTAAATGTAGACATGTCAAAATTTAACATGCGATTAAAAGTCTTAATGGATGCATTCGTGCTGATTGGATCAAATGTACTTGCCAACTTGAATTTGTCCCGAATTAGGCCCACATGTGGTGTATCAACACTAATGTCTGGGGTGTCTGCAGTATTCCGCCACTTATCTCCATCCAATGCAATGTCACTAACAATGCCCCCAAATCTCTCCTTCAATCTCAATTGCCTGGTAAATTTATAGTTGTCAATCGTATGTGAAAAGGAGTTATCACTCACCATAGGTACGTATCCCAGGCCTTTCTCCAATAACGATCACTCAGGCTCAGACAGTTGATATGTAGACAGATTAAATATCAGGTTTTCCTTTTCACCACATGCTGCTGTTTTTGTGATCTTGTGCTTACTGGCGTTACGCTTGCCGCCACGGCGGGTGGCCTTCCTGGATCCCGATTGTTCCGCTGTCGCTCTCCTAAAAAAGCCGCTTGTGAGCGTGGAGATTCTTGTGCAGCTACTTCTCCTTCACTCTCAGATGCGCCGCTGTACGCTGATCTCCCTGGTGACCTGCGCGATCTCCATTCCGGTTTCCTCCTCCTCTGGATTCCTCCCTGTTGCCAGCGATATACGGTACCTTCTTTATAGTCTTGGTTAACTTTGAGCCGCTTAGCGCTCTTGAATGCTTGAAGCTCCGCTCTATATTTGCTGGTCTGTTCTTGCAAGCGCCCCAACCAGTCGGCATCTTTATCATTCTGCAGGGCTCCACGATGCGCTGTTTCAAAGCTTGACAGCTCGCTCCGAGTCATCCGCAGTTCACGGCCTACCTCCTCAACCACGAGGAGCATCAGATCCAACGAGCATTTGTCGAGTATCTGACACCATCGCTTGCAGAAGGTTGGATTGCTGCGGCCCAAGGTAGGTGTACTGTTCAGACGAAAGCCCCTTGGTATTCTGCCTTCCCGATAATAATCAGACAGGGAGACTCCATGCAAATGTAATTCAATCTCCCTTTTCTTAAGTCGGAGCAACTCATGGAAAGCTTCCCTTGCTCCCAATTTTCCAAACGTTTCTTCATATGTTTCTGTAAACAGAATTTGCTGGGCTTCCTCTGGTGTAAAATTTTCTCTTTGTGTAGTGGCTAATCTCTGGTTACAGTCATCCATGATCGCCAATTGGAGTGATTATTGTCCAAACAAAGTTTTTTTCGTGGGGTGCACGGTATAAATAGGAGACAAAACCTATTTATACCGTGCACCCCACGAAAAAAACTTTGTTTGGACAATAATCACTCCAATTGGCGATCATGGATGACTGTAACCAGAGATTAGCCACTACACAAAGAGAAAATTTTACACCAGAGGAAGCCCAGCAAATTCTGTTTACAGAAACATATGAAGAAACGTTTGGAAAATTGGGAGCAAGGGAAGCTTTCCATGAGTTGCTCCGACTTAAGAAAAGGGAGATTGAATTACATTTGCATGGAGTCTCCCTGTCTGATTATTATCGGGAAGGCAGAATACCAAGGGGCTTTCGTCTGAACAGTACACCTACCTTGGGCCGCAGCAATCCAACCTTCTGCAAGCGATGGTGTCAGATACTCGACAAATGCTCGTTGGATCTGATGCTCCTCGTGGTTGAGGAGGTAGGCCGTGAACTGCGGATGACTCGGAGCGAGCTGTCAAGCTTTGAAACAGCGCATCGTGGAGCCCTGCAGAATGATAAAGATGCCGACTGGTTGGGGCGCTTGCAAGAACAGACCAGCAAATATAGAGCGGAGCTTCAAGCATTCAAGAGCGCTAAGCGGCTCAAAGTTAACCAAGACTATAAAGAAGGTACCGTATATCGCTGGCAACAGGGAGGAATCCAGAGGAGGAGGAAACCGGAATGGAGATCGCGCAGGTCACCAGGGAGATCAGCGTACAGCGGCGCATCTGAGAGTGAAGGAGAAGTAGCTGCACAAGAATCTCCACGCTCACAAGCGGCTTTTTTAGGAGAGCGACAGCGGAACAATCGGGA
>CM076683.1:110017489-110207489 GCA_038501925.1 Xenopus petersii | reverse complement strand
CAGCTTCGCCCATAGTTGAAGGGTCCCTGTTTTTGTATCAACCACATGAAACACATGGAAATCAGATATGGCCAATCACTTTTGTTACAATTATACCAGAAGTTGGTCGGTAGATGTATGGTTAGTACGGAGATACAATCTCCTTTTTTCCATTCTGCACTCATGCCTTTTCCCTTTGTTTCATGAGCTCCCCCACTTTATTTTCTTCTCTGTCTCTTCTGCTCTTTTCTTCTTCCCCGCACCCTTTATGCTTTAACTGTTCTTTTCTCGTTTTTTTTTTATCTAATCTTCTTCCAGTTTCATTGAGCTTAGTCTATCTCTCCCCATTTCACTTTACTCTCTGGGGCACATTTACTTAAGTGTGAATTCTCTCGTCTAACTTCACCAAAGTGTATTTTCACAAATCTCCATATTTTATTGGCCGAGTCTATGCCATTTTGGCTATTCTTCTATCCATTCGAATGGTAGTTTTACGTTTTCTTCCAAGTCTTTCAGATTTTGGTTGCCATTTTAAAGAATTTGAGATAATTTTAGCTGAGCCTATCATTTTCTGCACTTCTTTATATGTTTTCCCCTCTCCAATCAACTATTTAATCAAACTACTCTGTTCTTCTGAATAGGGATGCACTGAATCCAGGATTCGGTTCGGGATTCGGCCAGGATTCAGCCATTTTCAGCAGGATTCGGATTCGGCCGAATCCTTCTGCCGGCCGAACCGAATCCTAATTTGCATATGCAAATTAGGGGCAGGGAGGGAAATTGCTTGACTTTTTGTCAGAAAACAAGGAAGTAAAAAATGTTTTCGCCTTTCTACCCCTAATTTGCATATGCAAATTAGGGTTCGGATTCAGTTCGGTATTCGGCCGAATCCTTCGTGAAGGATTCGGGGGTTCGGCCGAATCCAAAAAAGTGGATTCGGTGCATCCCTACTTCTGAACAACGTCTGGAATGAGCCTTTTACTCAGATTTCGAATAATGGAGGAGAAATGGATTCTGCAATATTGTTTCAAAAGTCAGAAACAGGGTGGAAAGGATCAACAAATACCTATTCAACAGCAATGATGTTTACCAATAACTTTAAAACCATTGAAATGCTACATTGAACGGAAAGTCGCTTAGAATGATTACTTCATTTTTATCCTTATTACATAGGGTTTGCCGACATCCCTGTTAATAGAAGCATCTGGTACACACAGCCATGCCCTGTGTCTGTCCTTTGAGTTTGTATGTGTTCTCTGCCAGGATTTGCAAAACTTTTACTTATGAGCACCAATCAACTGGTATTTACTGGTTATCTGTTAAAAGGAGAATTCAACCTTTAACTAATAAACCCTACCCCCCTACCCTACCCTACGTAGACCCCCCCCTCCTCCCCACCACGTGACTTTTTGTCACAAAACAAGGAAGTAAAAAGGTTTTCCCTTCCCACCCCTAATTTGCATACGCAAATTAGGATTCGGTTCGGTATTTGGCCGAATCCTTCTTAAAGGATTCGGGGGTTCGGCTGAATCCAAAATAGTGGATTCGGTGCATCCCTAGTTCTAACCACACTCCAGTGAATGTAAACAGACAGACACTGCTTTCAATGGCAACTACAAATAATTTTAAAAGTACTGAAAATATAGAATGCTTAGAAATCCATTCAACAGTTTTTTTTTATGCAAAATATTCTGTTTTGGGTGGTGTTCCCTTTTCTCTCATGTAAAACTATAGTATACAAAAGCCTTTTATTATGGGATACAATTTGCCCATTTTCAAGTATTACAGTAAATAGTTGCAACCACAGAGCCGGGCCATCGCCCTAGGCAACCTGGTCGGTCGTGGCGCCAGCTGAGTGTGCGCATGAGCAAACTGGCGCTCGAGTGCACATGCACCAAATGGCGGTAGCGCCTATGCGAAACAGCACGCAGGCGCAGAAGCGCAATTAGCCTGAGAGATAACAGAGACGACAGTCGGGGAGTGAGGGGACCGGACATGGGGTAGGCGACAGAGATGTTACATGCCTGGCGCCCCTCCAGCTTTGTGCCATAGGCACGTGCCTACTTTGCCTACCCATAGTTCCAGCCCTGTACAACCCACTTTAAACATGTAATTTGCACACAAAAAATAACTCATTTTAATAATGCAAGTTTCAGTTTTAGAATTTTATTTGTTGCTAATCTTAGAACTTAGATTGGATGATCATTAGTACAGGGGCCAGAAAAGATAGATTGGCAATTAAACAATCCAATAACAATCGAATCAAATAGAACAAATAAAAGCCTATGTATCTTGGTTGCTACTTTCAGTAACCCTAACAACCACATGGTATTTTCATTAGGCAGTGGAAAAACCTAGTACAGTAATTGAAAAGCCATACAAAATAAATATTAAAAATATATGCTCTAAATGCATATACCCATCTATAGCTCTTATATATCTGACTTACACGGGGCCGCCATTAGAAATCACACCCACACTAGCGCTGAAGCCCCACCCCAGATCCCGCCCACATCACAGTTAAAAGACCACACAGACATCATCGCTAAAAAAGTAACCCCCACACAAGTTATAAAAAGCTATTGATGGTCAGGGCCCCTTATAAGTTAAAAAAAAAAACATTGGCACCAGGGCCCCCCCATAAAAGTTTTTTTTAAACAGCATTGGTGCCAGGGCCCCCCTTACAAGTTAAAAAAAAATTGGGACCCAAAAATTTTTTTTAAAAAAGATATTGGTGCCAGGGACCCCTTACAAGTTATAAAATTGGGGCCCCAAAAAATATTTTTTTAAAAAATATTGGCGCCAGGGCCCCCCTTACAAGTTAAAAAAAAAATATTTTTAAAAAAAACATTGGTGGCAGGGGCCTATAGAATATTAAAATAATACATTGGCTGCCAGGGGATTAAAAATAAAAAAACACAAATTGGTGTTCAGTAGAATTAACCTCATGGCTTCAGGACTTCACCTCCTTTCGTGACTTTGGGTCTTTTCGCCACTTCAGGACTTTGATTTCGGCTGTATTTGTGACTTCGGGTCTTTTTGCCAATTCGGGAGTTCGGCTTCGGCTGTTTTCGTGGCTTTGGGTCTTTTTGCCGCTTCGGGACTTTGGCTTCGAATGTTTTCGTGGCTTCGGGTCCTTCGGCTTTTTTGGCACTTCCACATTTCGGCTGTTCGGGAGTTCAAAAATGGACCCATGGCTTCGGCGCTCTCAAGGGGGGCCCGGCTCTTTCAAAAGTACAGCACTGCCGGACCCCTCTTCATGCCTGGGCCCAGGACACTTGTCCCCTGATGGCAGCCCTGGACTTACATACAACTGGCACTTACAAACAGAGGCATTTAGCAAAACCGCCACAATGTCGCCTGAGATGTGTTGTCTACTGCGGAGCACAGAAAGGTAAAAATTTGCGAATTGCATGGATTTTCGCTCATCAAAATTGTCATATGTCAAAATTATTTGTACGCCCATTGACTTTAATGCATTTGGACAAAAGAGTTGTGCATATAAAAATTGTTGCTTGTGTCAAAATTGTCACGCGGTAAAATAATTCTGATTGACTTCAATGTATTTTGTGAATTTTTCGCCGTTTCGCTAATTTTTTCAGAGTTTCACGAATTTCTCAGTACAGTGAAACGGGACAGATTCGCCCGTCACTGGTAAAAATAAATACTATGTTAAGACAAACATCTATCTAAGTTGCATTTGATAGGTAGATGTACCCAGGGCCACAATCAGGGAGGCACAGTTGTACTGGGCCTAAAGGGGGCCCGACTGTGCTGCTCTTTCTGAATTAGCTGACACCGCCTTGACAGCCAGCGAGCTGAACCCAAAACGCAGATGAGTCCTGAAGCGCTGATGTCCCAAAAACCCGAAAGGAGCCAAAATAAACCGAAGAAGCTGTCATTGCCGAGGACAAGGAAGAAAAAACTGAGGTACGTTCCACTGAACACCAATGTGTGCTTTTTTGTTTTTTTTTTAAATTAAACCCCTGGCCATCAATGTATTGTTTTAATACTCTATAGGCCCCTGGCCACCAATGTTTAATTAAAATATTCTATGGGGCCCCGACCACCAATGTTTTTTTTTTTTTCAACTTATAAGGGCTGGCCACCAATGTTTTTTTTTTTACCTTGTGGGGTGTGGGGGGGGCCTGACCACAAATGTTTTTTTTTTTTAACTTATAAGGGCTGGCCACCAATGTTTTTTTTACCTTGTGGGGGGGGGGACCCTGGCTACCAATGTTTCTTTTTTTCTTTTTCTTTTTTTAAACTTGTAAGGGGGAGGCTGGCAACCAGTGAAGTTTTTTCAACTTTTATGGGGGGGCCCTGAATACCAATTTTTTTTTTTTTTTTAACTTGGAAGGAGGACCCTGGCCACCAATT
This sequence comes from Xenopus petersii, assembly GCA_038501925.1. Classification (NCBI taxonomy): domain Eukaryota; kingdom Metazoa; phylum Chordata; class Amphibia; order Anura; family Pipidae; genus Xenopus; species Xenopus petersii. Next base: position 110,203,130 of record CM076683.1, on the reverse strand, counting down.
GGTTTTGTGTGGCTTTTTTGCTGTGGTGTGGGATCTACGGCAGGCCCAGAAAATTTTTGTTGTACAGTGATTTCTGATGGTAGAATGGATGTATCTGTTCCAACTATAACAAACAAGGGAAAGTTGTGCTCACCACTAATTTTTAAAACCATTAGGCGGGGGTGCAATGAGGCTGTGACCACAAAATACATATAGTCAAATACAAGAGTCCTCTGCACTCAACCCATTATCAATATATTTAAGACAGAGACATTTTGTGCATACTGCTACTGAAAAATGCCTTACCCTTTAAACAAAACAGGGATTGTTTGTCCATATATTGCAATATATTTAAGATGGCCAACTACGTCAAAGTCTTCCCATATCTGGCCAGTCCTATGCTCAATTTTATCTGATTCATTAAGAATTCTATTGCTTCATTATACATTTTACAAAAGGACTAAGTTCCAACTTACATACAAATTCAAAGTAAGACTCATACATAGCCTAGGGACCATATATACACATACAAACGCACACACATATATACATACACATACATATAGTGGATAATGTACCCTCTACTGTAATTTACAAAGATATAAGAAGTCACCGAGTTTTCTGACCATATAAAAACAGGAGCCTGGGGTTTTCCGGATAACAGATCTTTCCATAACTTGGATCTTAATACCTACATCTACTAGAAAAGCATGTAAACATTAAAAAACCCAATATACAGGCCCACTCCTATTCCTCTTATTCAAATCAGTGCATGATCGCTAGGCAGTGGCGTAACTAGATATTACTGGGCCCCACAGCAAATTATTTTTCAGGCCCCCAAAATTTTTAGCAGTTGACTTGTTTCTCCAATATTTATTGAAACTGTATATGAATTAGGGCCTCGTGGGGCCCCTATACCTCCTGGGCCCCCTGCAGCCGCAGGGTCTGCTTCCTCTATAGTTATGCCCCTGTCGCTAGGATAATTTCACCCTAGCAACCAGATTGCTGACATTGCAAACTGAAGAGCTGCTGAATAAAAAGCTAAATAACTCCACAAATAATAAAAAAAAAACAAAACCCCCAATTGCAAATTGCCTCAGAATAGGATTCTCTACATCATACTAAAAGTTATCTCAAAGGTGAACAACCCCTTTAAGAGGATCAAAACTAATGGCAAACTACCTGCTGACAGACAGGCAACTCCCATTCTAGGGTCCCCTCATTTTATTATATGGGAAATGATTAGGCCATTGTCAATAGACTGGCAGGTCTTGTAACCCATAGCAACAAGTCAGCCTATTGCATTAATTGGTCAAGAGCAATTATCTGATTGGTTGCTACTGAGGACTACACGTCGGCAAACATTGCAGTGAGGCCCCCTGAGCGGAGGGTGACGCTTGCAGACGTGGGACTGAGCTGCAGAATAAAAGGCAGAATTTGGCGCCAGGAGAAAGCACCAGCTGCGCCTCTCCCACCTCAGCCCTCCCTTTTCCCTGCAGCCTGACAGCTGTCTCACCCCCACCTCAGGGAATGCAGGAGAAGCAGTGCGGCTCCAGCGCTCCCCACATGCCCAACATGCAGTAAAGCACAACAGCAAGAGATTTAAGTTACACATGCTGCAGGCGCTGGAACTCGCATACCCTTCACTCACACATCTCCATGAACAGAATATGCCTTCACATAACAGGCAGAGCGGGAAAACAAATCAACTTCTGCTGGATTGTTCCACCCATCAACTCCGCCCACTGTAGCCACTCTGACCCCACCTCTTTCTCTATCGCTTTCTATTCGCTGGTTTCCTTCACTCTCCCTCTTAGCCACGCCCCCTGTTGACAGCGCTGCCCGGGCGCCTGCAGTTGGCAGAACGCTTGAGCGCTGGACTCGAGTCGGTGGGAGAGCCGTTGGGGGAGGTGGTGACGCAGATATCATTGCGCCGTTAGCCGTCTGAGGCTCTGAGCATCCACAAGAAAAACGGTCACTCGGGGAAAGGAGGTCATGATTGCGGGAAGCTGCTGCTTTCCACCTGCGGGACGTTTTCTCAGGATAACGGCGGTTTCTTAAAAGTGTCAAGTGGTGTGTGAGCCTTGCGAGGGATGGCTGGGAGGTCGCGCAGGTGAGAATGGGTCGGAGTGCGACTCAGAGAGAGATCGGCTTGTGTCATTGCTGTAGTACACTGTCTAACCTGTTGCATCGCACTCATTTCTATGTGACTGAGGGGGGGGGGGGTGTATCAGCTGCAGCTGCTGGGACCTTTCTACCCGCTCATCTGCCCCACGAAATGCCCAACAATATGTATACCCGGTCTCCTAAATACCCTGTCAACATTTCAAAAGAGAAAAATGTGAGTGTCCCCCAAATTAATGAATGAATCAATTAAAAAATGGAAAATTTATTAGGACATCAGAGCAAGACTTAACGCGTTTCGTGCCTGCCTGGGCACTTACTCATCATGAATGGAGCCTGTTTAGCAAATTGGGGGGGGGGGGTGAAACCTGGGGTTGCTCAGCTTCACTTACAAGTATCTGTTTCTTTGGGATGGAGTGAGTTGTGCAGAAACAGCTGGAGCACCGCAGCTTGTACATTTCTTGTAAAACTGGTGGGTTGGTTGTGGGGCTCAGTGTGCTTGTAACTTGCCTTCTGTTCTGTTTTTCCCAACTCTGTCTTATTGACGTCTTCATATCTGTATATATGATGAATAATATATATATATATATATATATATATATATATATATATATATATATATATACTTTGTAGAAACGAAGATGCACACCAGGATTTAGCAAAAAGGTTAAAATTCCATTTTTATTAATTTACATTAAAAAAGAGCTGGTCAACGTTTTGGTCTAAATCTAAGACCTTTATCAAGACTTATCTAGATCTAGATATCTAGATTTAGACCGAAATGTTGACCAGCTCTTTTTTAATGTAAATTAATAAAAATGGAATTTTAACCTTTTTCCTAAATCCTGGTGTGCATCTTCGTTTCTACAAAGTGTAGAAACCATTAGCCATTGAAGGTAGCACCCAGGTATTGCACTTTAACGCTGTGCGCTAGGAGCTTTTTGGATTATGTGTATATATATATATATATATATATATATATAATATATGTATCAACAAAAGATAAATAAATAGGATATGATGTCAATGTGATGAATGATGCTTGATAAATGGACGGGAGCTCCGAAACGTTGCATGTTTGCATGTTCATCTTATTTTTTGGTAAAAATTTACCTTATTTCACTTGGAATTTGTCTGGACTTTTTTGTTGATATATAATTTGTCCATGGATATGGACTAAGTCTTGGACGGGTTAAGTGCTCCACTCCGTTTTGTACAGATATATATATATTTGTATACATGTGACATAGTACCGCACTCAACTGGAATACTTGTTAATAAAAAAAAAAAAAATCAAAATTTATTAAAATAAATCAGACACTTCCAACACCAAGTGGCAGATTTACTAAGGGACAAAGTGAATTCGGGGGAATTTTTTGGATACTTCAACCATCGAATAGGATACTACGACTTCGAATTTACTTTGATCCGAAGTAAAAATCGTTCGAATATTCGACCATTCGATAATCGAAGTACTGTCTCTTTAAAAAAAAAAAAACTTAGACTTCAATACTTGCCAAGTTAAACCTGCCGAAGTGCTATGTTGGCCTATGGGGACCTTTTACAACCATTTTCGAAGTCTTTACGCATCGAATAAAAATCGTTTGATCGATCACTTAAATCCTTCAAATGATTCGACCGCAGGATTGCCAAATTTGCTGAAAAAACTTCGAATTCGATAGGGAATAGTCCAAATTTGATTAAAATTTGAAAATTTGAACATCGAAATTTATGGGTGACCTCCTAGAACCTATTTGGAGTCAATTGGTGGACTTTGAAAAATCAAAATTTTTCTTGGGAAAAAATTAGATTCAAATTCGATCGAATGAGCTATTGCGTCGATTCATACGATTCGAATTCGGCCGAATATGGACCTACTCGACCAAAAAAACTTAGACTCAATTTCGGTTGGTCTTTTTGAATTCGAATTTCAACGTTTTTCAGATTCGGAATTCGACCCTTGATAAATCTGCCCCTTGGTGTTCGAAATGTTGGATTTTTGCAATAAATCTTGATTTTTTTTCACGAGTTCCTTTTGAGTGTGGTACTATGTCACTTTATTTACCTTATTTACCAGCACCCGGGCAAGTTGCTTTACAAGTTAGGTGTGCTCCTCCGTGTTCTCTCTCTCTCTCTCTCTCTCTCTCTCTCTCTCTCTCTCTCCCTCTCTCCCTCTCTCCCTCTCTCCCTCTCTCCCTCTCTCTCCTCTCTCTCCTCTCTCTCCTCTCTCTCTCTCTCTCTCTTGTAGAAAGGACCAGCACTCCGTTTTCCAAAGAATTCAGTAATTTATTTCAATATCACAGTGTCTCCTACACTGTGATAGACAGTGTGATATTGAAATAAATTACGGAGTTCTTTGGAAAACGGAGTGCTGGTCCTTTCTACAATTTTATATACCACTTTTGACCAAGCACCCGGCAAAACGAGATGTTGTGAAGGAGTGCGGGTATCATCTGCAATTTCGTAAGCAGCTATTGTTAGCAATTGAAATTTGTCCAATATTTTAGGGTATGTATGCTCTTTTGATATACCGATAATCGCTTGTCTTCCTTGTCTGTAACCTTCCTTTTTATTAAAGGTGGTCATACATTTTCATTTTTAGACTGCTAATACTATGCTTTTGGCAAAACTTCAAATAAGCAACCCTAGGGTTAACAGTACAGGAAATGAGCATAGACAGTTAGGGTCGCTGACACCCTGAGCCCTTTAAAGAGAGCTACGTTGAAAGCCTGTTTAACAGTTTAAACTGTCTAAAACTGCTAATGTTTCAGAAACAGACCTGGACTAGCAATCTGTGGATTTTTGGCAAATGCCAGAAAGGCTGCTATAAGATGCCATAGATAGTCTCTATTTATTGGTCTGATGGGGCCTCTGTGTACTTGGAATGACAGGGCTTATTTTGAATCCCACTCCAGACCAGTTCAGAAACCACTACAAATGTAATGTGCAGAGGTCAGAGGACCACAGTTTACATCAATTCATTTTTGGGAGTTTAAATTTAATTTAAGAATAATGCAAATTAATTTTTATCATTGTAACTAACTAACTGAATCATGCATTAAAATGAGTTTAATACAACTGACATGTATCGTGTATTATCAGTGTAACATACTTTAACACATTTGCAAAGGGAAAACTTTCCAGCTTGCAAATTAATTTGTACCGGTATGTGACTTTCACGTTGCTCTGTGGAGAGGATTTAGGAAGTTATTTTTTTGGGGATGGTTATGTCAGATCATAGTTGCAGCATGTGAGATCCCCTATTTCTTCTGAAGGGGTGGTTCATCTTTAAGTTGACTAGTTATAAGATGGCTAATTCTAAGCAACTTTTTAATTGGCCTTTATTATTTAGTTTTTATTTAGTTTTTTTTTTAATTATTTGCCTTCTTCTGGCAGTTTCCAGCTTTCAAATGGCCACTGACTCCATCTAAAAACATATGTTCTGTAAGGCTTCAAATTTATAGTTATTGCTACTTTTTTATTACTTGTATTTCTATTCAGGGCCTTGCCTATTCATTATGCCAGTCTCTTATTCATACCAATGCATGGTTGTTAGGGTAAATTGGACTCTAGCAACCAGGTTGCTGAAATTGTAAACTGGAGAGCTGCTGAATAAAAAGCTAAATAACTGAAAACTACAGATTATAGAAAATGAAAACCCATTGCAGATTATTTGACATTATCACTCTCTAAGTCATACTAAAGATTAATTTAAAGGCAAACAACCTCTTTAAGCTTAGGGGCAAAAACATTTACTCACTTTATATTCATTCTTAAGGGATCCTTAGAATTGTACTCAAATTGTAAACACTAACTTTCACTCATTGATTAATAGGATTCTAAAAGTCCCATAGGACTGAACAGTGGTGTCTTAATATCATTGTGATTAAGAAAATACAGTATGTAGTTTGCCTTGTAAATAGGCACAAAATAAGAGTCTTATGGATTTGTGGTTTGCTAACACAAAGGATTGGACCGCTAAGCATATTTTGCAGTAGTTAGAAGTAGTTTGTAATTTCTGTCCATTCTGTAGTATGGTTTTAAATGCCCACATCTTATTTCAATGTGGAAATCATAGGTTGACTTTACAGCTGTAATAATGTGGTAAACCGCATATTTTCCATTTTCAAGAAGTGACACCTTGCAACAGATCAGTGATTTTAGCATAAGCAGCTGTTTGTTCTTTTTAGATCAGGGTTCTTCATCAACTATAGCCTAACAGCTAAACATTTATATGCACAGTATATATAAAATGCAGAAATAAGCTGCGCACACCAATATTGATGTGGTGGGTCCAATATCCAGGAATATGCACATTACAGGACTCCCTCTCACACAGTCCAATTTAAGCAAATACATATCTCCAAAAACAGATTGCCAAAACTGAACCCTCTATAGGCCATGTGACAGCAGTGATAATAATTTGATGTTTTTTTACCCAGCTTTCATAAAGGGTTACTGACCCTGGCAGTCAAAAACTATTGCTCTCTGATGCTATAGTTTTATAGGTTTTGATACTTACTTTATTACTTATAGGGCCGGATTTGCATAGCTGGCACCAGTAGGCCCGCTGTTATTTGTTGCCTCCGTCCCCTCCCTTTTATTCACTCAAATTTTCATCTGGACCAGAGCAATGAGGATTGAAGCATGGGACATTTAAAAAAAACTATTGTATCTCCTGCACATCCCCAGTGTTTCTGAACCATTGCGGGTGTGTTTGGGCAGCATGCCGCCCCCTAAAATCCTGAATCCCTAGGCCCGGGCCTTGGTGGCCTTTCCACAAATCCGGCCCTGATTACTTAGATTACTGTTGAGGCCCCTGCTCTTTATAATCCAATCTCTTATTCAAGCCACTTCCTGGTTACTGGATAAATTGGACCCTAGCAACCAAATAGCTGCTAATATTCAAAACTGGAAAGTTGCTGAACAAAAAGCTAAGTAATAAAAAGAAAACACATAAAATGAAAAATTAATACCAGTTACAAAGTGTCTATATCAAAATAATAGTTAAGTTAAAGGCCAATGAGTGATCAGGCCAAATCAGTGATTTATCATGTTTAGCTAATGTTTGTCAGGGCACAGTGTTCTACTTTGTCTCAGAAAAGAGAAATATTTACGTAGCACATTTAATGGCTGAATTATTTCATCATAATATATTTTCCTTTGACAATGAAAAATGGGTTTATTACATAATTTACTGTTCTGCCTTTTGCTACAGTTTATTATTTGAAACACATTGTGTGATGAAAACTGGTTTGAAAAGTACTTGTTTAAAAATGAGCATGTGATCAAGTGGAAATGATTTTTCACGTAGCAAGCAGAGCACAGTACCTAGGCAGGATTAAAGAAGAGCTGATGCCTTGCTAAATATTAGGGTTTAATGGTTTACCTTATGCATAAGGCTTTCTGTACTTGCACCGTGGTACAGCAGCCCTGTGACAGAGACGATCCCCTTATTTCTCTATTAATATTCCTACTAATGGTCATGTGATTAAAATATATCTTTTGCGTGGTGGGTGTTTGCAAGCGATGGAAAATGTGCACGCAATTTTTTCAACATTCTCCAAAATGTGTTGTGTGTCATGAAAAAATTAAAACAGAATGAACTTCATGGAATTGTGCGGAACATGCATTGGACATATGTGATGCCTTATGCCACATTATTTATGTACATGTGTGTGGTGATTGTTATAGTCCATCTGATTACCAGACTGATTAAACATTATGGTAATCTGGCATTATGGAAACTCTGAGAAATGCCTGCATCCATTCAGGGCCAGATTTACATAGTGGGCGCCCCTAGGCCCACTGCCGTTCATTGCCCCAGTCCCCTCCCCTTTATTCCTGCAAATTTTCATCATCTGGATTGGAGCAATGGGGATTGGCGCACGGAAAATTTAAAAAATGATTGTATCTCCAGCGCATCCCTAGTGTTTTTGAACCAATGTGGGTATGGTCGGGCAGCATGCTGCCCCCTAAAATCCTGCTGCCCTAGGCCCGGAACTAGGTGGCCTTTCCTCAAATCCGGGCCTGCATCCATTGTTGGCTGCAGTATAAGTTGTCTCTTGAAGAGTTGAATGCCTTTTTCCTTGCTTTTTTTTGTTGTGTGTTTGTTGGCAATTTTAATTACTTTTAATTAATATACAATAAAGTTTGTGTTTTTAGTTAAAACCATATTGTGGTGATTTATAACATTTTGGGTTTTTTTTCTTGCTTCCTCTTGGCATTCTAGACTGATGCAGATGGACTGACTTTTAATTTCCATTAAAGTTGTAGTTTGTTGACCCCCAAAGGGACATTTTAACCCAGAAAATGTGAAATACTCTTGTTAGATTTCCTCAGTTATAAGGCAGATCTAACAGACACGTACTATTAATCCATTTGCTGTGCAGTTATTTTGGCTGACAGCACTAACAAAAAATGCTGTTTTTTCACTTCCTTATAGAAAGTAAAGAAATAATTTAATGATATGAAGTATGGCAAATACACTAATTACTAGTTGTCAAAGAGTTTGGAAAAGGAAGGAGAAAAAAAGGTCAGAGTACTATTCGCCATCAAAAAACAAGTAACATTGGCTGATGCTGTTCAGATTAAGACACCATATAGAGTCCTGCGCAGAACAAATTTTTGGGACCCTAACCGCAATCCACCTATTTACCCGCTTGGATCTGCTACCCGGCCAACAGCTGCCTTATTTGCAACCCAATCCACAACTTGCCTACCACCATTAAACAGGAATTGTTGTTGTGCAAACTGGAAGTGACATCATCAGAAGTGGGAGGAGATAGAAAAAAGTTTTGTGAAATTTTAAAAAGGAGTTAAATATAGACAATAAAACATAAAATAAGAAATCTAGATGAAACCTGCAGCCAGACTCGCAGTCCATCATCTGTACCTGCACCCTAAAATCCTACCCTCATCCCGCAGGGTACCCACCTTTTTTGCTGGTACCAGACCAGCTGCAGAACTCTTAACACCATATATTTTTTTTTAAATTCGGGGATCTGTGTAGTTAACTGCAACTCTTCAAGCTTTAAGAACAGAGAAGTGTGCCTCCAGTTATAATGGTAGATGTATTGGTTCTATTTGTAGAAAACTGTAATTGAGCACTTGTTTGGCTGTAAAAGTAAGTGACTTCTTGAAGTGGAAAACCAACTTTTGTTCAAGCAAGCAAAACAAGTAAACAGCTTAGGTACAGTCAAGTAACCTTTTGCCACGCAAGCTAGAGTCCTGCAGCGGGTCGGGTACCCGCAAAAACCTGCGGTACCTGGCGGGTTGTGCTGAGAAGTTCCAGGTGCGGGTATACCCGCGGGGCGGTGATTCTGAGGGTGTGCAGGTCCTGGGTCGGGCCGCGGATCTTCTAATTAACGATATTTGCACCTTTTTCTGGTCACGCCGTATCCCGATGACGTCACTTCCGGTTTACAATGAATGTACTCCCTGTTTTACTTCTTTTTTCCTTATCATATCGACTTCTGATGATGTCACTTCCGGTTTCTAATGACAGCACTTCCTGATTCTTGATGGTCAGCGGGTCCGGGTTGCGGATAAGGTACTTGCGGGTCGGGTCGGGTAGCGGGTCCAAGCTGGTAAGAATGCGGGTTGCGGGTACGGGTCGGGTACGGGTCCCAAAAAATGGACCCGCGCAGGACTCTAACGCAAGCAACATTTGTCTGCCCTTGAGGAGAGGATATAGGAAATTTAAATATTAATATTATTTTCCTGTTCAAAGAATGTACAAATATCCCAGCAGTTTTAGATGCTCTGCCACTAATGGTATGCAAATTTATAAAATGCAAAAATCATTCAAATAGAACAAATAGAATTATGTGGGGGCTTTTGCTAGTCCTAGTGTTTTGGGAACATCCCCTTTTTCAGGTATTCAATATAAAATCAATTATACTTGTGTGAAGGTCAGTCTATGGGCTCTTACACAAGGGTGGTATTTTATGGGGTTGATGTACATTTGAGACACAGGTCTGAGTGTACCTAAACACATTCTCTAATTGATTCCATTGTATTTTGCTTGGTTGTACTCATGAGAGTTGCGCTCTCTCCATTTGTGTTTCAATGTGTTTGTTTAGACGCTGCGTTTAGATGCTTCATTTTTGCTTGATGTGCGTTCAGCTATCAATAGAATAGAGGGTTGCGTTTGACACAGACAAGAACACACTCTAAAAAAGCATATCAATACAATATATGCATTTTTCTGAGCTTAGAATGTGTTTAAACTTGCATAAAAAAGTTCCCGTGTGTGAGAGCCCTAACTGCGCAGTGGGGGTATAGCTCTTGCTGGGGGCTCTGTTAGCCAGAACCTTCAGTAGGGGGAACATGTTGGATGTAATAGGTGTCCTTTAAGTTGTTAGCTTTTAAGGATATGGATTCTCATGAGTAGAATGATATGAACGTATATGTAGTAGGATATTAACTGGGCTCCTGCTACTCCCAGAAAAGCATGTGCCCATTCTGTAGAATGAATAGAGGGACAAAATGGACGGCACTTCTGGAGAAGATTTATTGCTGCTGTATATCCTGACGCGTTTCGGGAAAAAATCCCTTAGTCATAGGTGCCCATTCTGTAGTACTGATGGAGAGGTGTTAACTCTGATCTTCACAATATCTTGATTGCCAGTTTTAACTGCTTTATTGCTGAACAAATCTTTCTGCATAGTTAATAGCTTCTGAATTATTACTCACTAAGCAGGTGTCCAGCCACAATATATAAGGCCCTCACAATGATACTCCTTGGGAATCTTTCTATTCTGGTTTAGCCATTTTTGTCCCTATGCTGGGAGGTGACACTTAAGGTGCTCCCCTTATCTAGGTAGCTAACTGTCATAAAGTGGGTTATTAAACAGACTAGCACTCATTCTGTCTATCTATGGGTCCAAGGTCTTCCTTCTCCTACTGTGACCTACTTTTGCCCCTGGCACTATCCACTCCCTCCAAAATGCCCAACACAGTTCTACCAATTGATATGCAAGGGCAACTGTGATTGATTGTAACAGGGCATGTCAGATGAATTGGGGACATGATCAGGTGGCAGGTTTGCATCCCATTCAACTATTTAACAACTCAGATACTGTCCTTAATATATTTCTACCCTAATAATAATATGGGCATCAAGCTTTAATGGGCAGCCTTTGGGTGGGTCTAATTAAGTAGTATGCCTGGTGATTTTTAATAGCAGCCTTGACTGAAGTTTAGAATTCTGCATTGCTGCATAAGTAAATAGTTGATGCTTTTCCTTTCACCCTTTACATGTACTACAGGAATATATTATCTAGTAGTGATAAGCCTAAAGTAATTGGAGTAATGCTACAACTATTCCAGCAGTCATCCAGGCAGCTTCTTCAGTTCAAGGGAGTGCTTGGGAATTCCCAGCACAGGGCAATACAATAATACAATAATTCCATTGATATTTTTTGGCAGGTGCTGGCTGAACTACCAGCAGTGTTTTCATATGTCTGCACTGGGTGTTGGCTATATTATTAAATACTCTATACCATGACCTGGATGAATGAAAACCTTCACAGACATGTAACACAGGAAGTTTTCAGTTTTGTGGTTCAAAGCCTGAACCACATGTAACAGAGTTTCGCTACCCTCAATGTGGCACAGAAACTTCAGGTTATCCTAAAATTCCAAAAGCTTTCTAAAATAAACAAGTGAAAACTCCTTCGAATCTCATTTTATAACTATAGAGGATGCAGATTGTGCTATTTTTGGAGACACATGAGGCATAAGGGGCCCATTTAAAAGAGGTGGTTCACCTTTCAATTAACTTTTAGTATGTTATAGAATGGCTAATTGTACGCAATTTTCAACTGGTCTTCATTTTTTCTTTTTCATGGATTTTGAAATATTTGCCACCTTCTTGACTCTTTCCAGCTTAAGGACCCCATCTAAAAACAAATGCTCTGTAAGGCTGCACATGTATTGCCATTGCTACTTTTTATTTTTATCCTTCCATCAAGATCCTTTCCTATTCACATTCCAGTCTTTTATTCAGATCATAGTTGCTAGGGTAATTTGGAACCTAGCAACCAGATTGGTGAGATTGCAAACTGGAGAGCTGCTGAATAAAAAGCTAAATAACTCAAAAACCCCAAATAAAATTGTCCGAGAATATCACTCTCTACATCATACTAAAAGTTAATTTAAATGGATACTGTCATGGGAACAACCCCTTTAATATTTAATAAAAATGGCTTGTTCCAAAAGTTTAGGGGGGCTCTAAATTCATTTTGCTGTGGGACACAGTAACTTCTAGTTTTCCATTGATTCTAATGTAAACTTCTTCTGCAGTGTTTATGCAAAATTTCATACAAAGTTTCCCACTGTAGATATGACATTTTTGTTTTTGAAAATAACCTCCTCGGATTTTTACTGGCTGCTATCCAAAGTTTGCCTTCTCTGATTTAACACTGAAGGAGCAGTAATTTTCTGCAGTACAGTGCGCACCTTCTTTAGTATTTGTAAGTGAAAAAATATGTTACCAACAGAACATTAAAGCGACATCAGCCTCCAGGGAAGAATCAAAGGGATTTTGGCCATGCCTATAAAACACTGCAACACCCAGATCTCAAGTGATGATGGTTTGTTCCACATATTAATAGAATTATATTAATATCAACTTGAAGGAATTGTTCAGTGTGAAAATAAAAACTAGGTAAATAGGCTGTGCAAAATAAAAAATATTTCTAATACAGGTATAGGATCCCTTATCCAGAAAGCTCCGAATTACGGAATGGCTGTCTCCCATAGACTCCATTTTATCCAAATAATCCAAATTTTTAAAAATGATTTCCTTTTTCTCTGTAATAATAAAACAGTAGCTTGTACTTGATCCCAAGTGAGATATATTTAATCCTTATTGGAAACAAAACCAGCCTATTGGGTTTATTTAATGTTTAAATGAATTTCTAGTAAACTTAAGGCATGAAGACCCAAATTACAGAAAGATCCGTTATCCGGAAAACCCCAGGTCCTGAGCATTCTGGATAACAGGTCCCATACCTGTATAGCTAGTTAGCCAAAAATGTAATGTATAAAGGCTGGAGTAACTGGATGTCTAACATAATAGCCAAAACACTACTTCTTGCTTTGCAGCTCTCTTGGTTTCCACTGATTGGTTACTAGGCATACCTCCCAACTGTTCCATTTTCTGCAGGACAGTCCCGATTTTGATAGCTCAGCCCACAATCCTGTGTTTGCACATCTTATCTATTTAACCAGTTTTTATTTTTACACTAAACTGATCCTTTAAAGTGTTTACTAGAACTAATCTAAAACAACTTTCTTTCACATTCACACAAAATGCTTTGAATCTAACCTGCATGCTAAGGATCAAAAGCAACTTTACATGAATGTCCCATGTGGCCCCCCCCTTCAAGTCATTGATTAAATTAGAGGTTAGAGAGCTGCAAAGGAATAAGTAGTGTTATTATTATATAAGACATCCGGCCTGTCCAGCCTTTATAAATTACATTTTTGTTTAACTATAGTGACATTTTTTTATTTTGCACAGCCTATCTTTTTAACCAGTGTTATTTTTATACTGAACTGGCTAACCCTCACATTGAAAAGCATTGAAAATGATCTCCATTACCCTCAGCAAAATAAGGGGCATAACACAAGGCATAGTTGAGTCTCTAGCTGGGTTGATGTTCTGTGGATGTGGCCCTCCATTGGATTCTTATGAGCCTCTGTCTGCAGCTATGATGACAGCAAAATATAATTCAATGTAAATGTGCTGTATGAGAAATAATAAATAGTGGACTGGAGGAGTGCCGGGCCCACCCAGTATGGATTCATGTAGCTTAGTACGAGGTACTGTTTTATTATAACAGAAAAAAAGGATATTACTTTTATAAAATTAGAGTTATTTTCTTATGGACACTAGGGATGCACCGAATCCAGTATTTGGGATTCGGCGAATCCAGGAATCCTTTGTGAAAGATACGGCTGAATACCGAACCAAATTCAAATCCTGAAGCGGGAAAGGAAAAGTGGGGGAAACATTTTTTCTTATTTTCTTGTTTTCTGGCTAAAAGGCACATAAGTTCCCTTCCTGCCCCTAATTTACATATGCAAATTAGAATTCAGATTTGGTTCGGCCAGGCACAAGTATTCGGCCGAATTCTGCTGAAAAAGGGCGAATCCCTAATGGACACTATGGGAGATGGCCATCCAATAATTTGGGGCTTTCTAGATAATGGGTGTCTGGATAAAGGATTCCATATCTGTACTGTAAAAGCTTGCTGCATCTACCTAAATAGGAGATGATGATGATAATATAGTATGGAAATATTGACAAAATATGGTTTATCCTTTTTTCCAGTTTCCCCCAGATCTTTCCATTTGCAGTTGTATGCATAGAATAGTAGTGTGGGCACATTGTTCATTTGGCACAGAGAGCAATTGCTTTTTTTGTGTCGTTTTTGCAGCGTACATGCCATCTCATATCACTGGCAGCCCATTCTTTGCCTTCACAGCAAAGGAATGCACATTGGAAAAAGTGACTCTGTTTATATGGTAAACTCATGTAGCGCCAGAAAGAGTATTGCATCACTATAAGCCATTAACTGTTTCCTGCCAGGTTCCTCAGGCACTGCATCATGCCGTGTTTATTGCCGAAGACAAGAAGTGAGGAAATTTATACTTTTTTCCCCAATGCATGGCTATTAATATAAAGCAATCTTATAGGTTACATTAAAAATAAGGCCAGTGTTACAATGTCCCTCTGTGTACAAAATTACAGATGGATTATTCATCTTCTGCTTTGGTACATTGTACAGTAGAAGGACTTCATTGTATGCTGAGAGCACAGATACTCTTGGGACAAAATCGAACCAAAAGGTCCTTTATGAAATAGTGGCACATAAACAAACAGAACGTAGTAGCTAATTCTAAAAAATATATTTATAATACAATGCTGTTAATGCAGTCCTCCAGTATCCAATTGGTTATCTTATTTATTTATCATGTTCAATGTTGGAGAAAAAAAAAAGTAATTTGATTGAACCTCTGCACACATGCAGCAAAAAAACTTGGTTGGTAGGTATGTAACCGGATTTGCACTATTTCTTTTACCCTTTTAACCCTTTAACGTTAAACTTCATCTTGCACTTCATTTGTGTTATCTGTCAGACATTTTTTCAACTTTTGGTGGTTTTTATGGGCATTTCTTTGTGGGGGGGGGATTTTTGTCTAGCCAAAATATTTTTTTTTAAGGACAACCAGTTATTACTTACTATTTTTAACTATTCAACTATAATATTAATTAGCCATTAAACCCAAAAAAGCATATATTTGGCTAAATATGCCTTAGTACTCCAAACTCGAAAGATGTGTTTTTATGCTTTTTTAGAAAATCACCTGATGCAAATTACTGCTTCTTATATCCCACATCTCCTAAAGTAAGTGTTTTTGAGTGGAGGGTCATGTTCTTCACAACAAACTCAGTGTGCTTTTCACAATGGCATGTCTGATTCAGTTACAATAGTAGTGGTATTAGGAAAAGGAGTGTTTTGACCACCACTCTTTTCCACCAAGCAAGGATATATTGCAGATCGTAAAATTTATGATGTGTGTGTAACGTTCACAGCGGGAAACCGCTGCAACGGGAGTTAAATTCACACTTGATGTGCGTGTGGTGGAAGCCCAGGGAAAAAGCCACACATACTTGAAGCAGGCATGGTGAATAAACAGGATTTAATGGAACTGAAGCAAAACAGGAACAGGTCAAAAATAAAGTCTTTACCAGGCAGGCAATGAAAAGCTGGAACCAAAACACAGGAATATCCAGGAACAAGATCCAGGAACAAGACCAAACACATTTTTAACGACTCAGCCCTGAGAAAAGCTTAGGGCGTGGTTTATAAAGGGCAACTGATTAGGGAATAGGAGACACATGAGGGTAAACGAGGTGGGTGGAAAACATACTATGAACAGGCACATAAACAAAAACCTTAACACAAGAGTTCATGATAGCCCAAAGAGCCCCCAGTGGCTCACTCGGTAAATGCACCGACTGTGTACTGAAAGTCCAGCAACCCCAATCCCAAGTGTTCAAATCCTGGATGGCACTTACAGTGTGTCTGGCAAAGCTTTTTATGCACAAATTGTAAATCATACGATTAGTGGCAGGCAAGCGGTTAATTAAATAATGATTTTTTTTTATACATGCCTAAATTTTTCTGTGCATCTATATATTATGTAAGGGTTTAGTAACATTTGTATCCTCATACTAATGCTTTGTTGGAAGGAGATTCATTAGCATTAAGCCGACTCTTGCATTAATGTGCTATTTTAATAGTTAGGCTTTATACTATAGTTGTTATCCTTATATACAATTATATGCTTTCTCTCCATAGTGAGGATGAAGAGGAGGATGGTCAGTTTGCAGAACATGATTACGATGTCTCGTTTCAAAAAGGGCCAAAGAAAGTATGGAGCAAATTAAGATGGACAAGAGATGAGGTAACACACAACCGAGGGAAGATGTTTTTGCCTGATTAATACTTTCTTTTAAAGGAACACTAAGTTTGTTTATATGTTGGCAGGACGACAAGCTGAAGAAGCTGGTTGAAAAGCATGGCGAAGACTGGGGTGTGGTCGCTCGCCACTTAAATGTAAGTATGAAGTTCTGCACACAGACTTAGGGGCACATTTACTAAGGGTCGAATTTCGAAATGGAAAATACTTCTAAATTCGACCATCGAATAGATTCCTCCAACATTCGATGTCGGAGGATTTTATTCATCGTACGATTCGAATGATTTTATCGTACGATCGTACGATTTTCCTTCGGATATAAAAAAAACTTAGAAAATTGCTCTGGAAGGTCCCCATAGGCTAACATTGCACTTCAGCAGGTTTCAGTTGGCGAAGTATTGAAGTCGAAGTTTTTTTAAAGAGACAGTACTTCGATTATCTAATGGTCAAATAGTCAAACGATTTTTACTTTGAATCGAAGTAAATTCGAAGTCGTAGTATCCTATTCGATGGTCAAAGTATTCATAAAATTACTTTGAATTTAGAATTTTTTAACTTCGAAAATTCCCTCGAATTCACTTCGACCCTTGATAAATCTGCTCCTAAGTGATCAGACAGGTAGTAAAGAGCATGAACCCTTCAGTGGAAGATCCGCAGCATTAAGTACATTTTGAGGTTAATGTGCTAGTAATTTCTGTACAGAACGGAGAGGAATATGGGAATTATTCTAGATAAATAGAAGTTTTCAGTGGTAAGAAAGAAAGAATATAAAATAATGTATTAGAAATGTACTGTAAAAGTAAGAACAGTATTTTGGATATCAATTCAGTAGAAAACTATTATCAGTGTGAAGAATTGCCAAAACAAACTACAGGTTTTGTTTGTTATATTTGGAAATGAGGCTTTGTTAAAGATCCAGAGGTTTTTATGTGAGTAGATAGAGACTGTCTCCTAGATTTGAACACTGATAAACAATTACATTTATTACAGTTATTATTATTATTATTATTATTAACATGCATTTTTAGAGCGCCAACATATTGCACAGTGCTGTAAATTACAATTAACAATTATACAGACATAATTGGGGACATAGGGCAAAACTGCAGGTATGTGCTTAACACTACAGGGACTAAGCCCCTGGGAAACCCATAGTACAGGTGTGGGACCTGTTATCCAAAATGCTTGGGACCTGTGGTTTTCCGGATAAGGGGTCTTTCTATAATTTGGATCTCTCTCTATTCTATGTTTGAAGTATGTGTCTAACTCTAATCTGTTGGTATTTTTAGTACGGGTATGGGACCTGTTATCCAGAATGCACAGGACTTGTGTTTTTTTTTTTTTTTTTTTGATAATGGATCTTTCCTTAATTTGGATCTTTATACCTTAAGTCTACCAGAAAATCATGTAAACATTAAATAAACCCAATAGACTGGTTTTGCCTCTAATAAGGATTAATTAAATCCCATTTTGGATCAAGTACAAGGTAATGTTTTATTATTACAGAGAAAAATGAAATCGTTTTTAAAAATCTGGATTATATGGATGAAATGGAGTCTATGGGAGAAGGCCTTTCCATAATTTGGAGCTTTCTGGGTAATGGGTTTCCAGATAACAGGTCCATTTTTGTTTGTCAGGAAAGAAGCAAACATATCTGCCAGATGGTATCTAAATTTGTACAGGGGCCTGTTGGCAAGGTCTTTTCTGTGACAGGCAGGAAGTACTTCCTTCTGTCTATCAGGTCTAAGAAGTTGCTGTTAATATACCATGCCAAGGAAAAAGTGCCATCCTTACTTGCCACTGTCAGAAGAGAGGATGTTGAAGGAGAACTATCGTGAAAAATGGAAATTTAATATAAACTAACTCATACTGAAATAAGAAACGTTCTGTACTGTTTCTGAAGTAATCAAGTTTATTTTCACTATCCCTCTCTCAGCATCCGTTTCGTCATGCAGCAGTTGGGTGTCAGATATTCATTGAGCGTTAGATCCAATATATTGTATGGGGGGGGCTTCCTTTCCTTGCAGATGTATTAAAGCTCACTCAAATATATGATTCCAGTACAAAATCTAACAAAATAACTGCTTTTTGCACAAATTCTGCATGTAGAGAGACATGATGTCTGATGATTTTAATAGAGTGAGCTCTCATACATCTTCTAGGCAAAAGGAGCCCCCCTATAAGATATATTGTCTCTAACTGTCAATTAATATTTAACACCCATCTCCTACATGAAGAGAGAATGAAGAAAAACAGATGCTGAGAGAGTAATAAACTCGATTATTTCCAAAACAGTACTTAATATTTAATTGATTGTATTTCGATTTTTCTTATTTCAGTATGATGAAGCTTATATTAAATTTTCATTTTGGCGATAGTACTCCTTTAAGGGAAAAACTGCTGGCGTGTCTGATATGACTTCAGATTAAAGTAGTGGTATTGTAATACAGAGTTATGTAGAGTCAGTTGGGATTTTTTTGTCTTGCACACAAACTTTATGTGACGTGTAATTATAGCATTTCTGTGAGACACACACACCATATTAGTATTACTTTCTCCTATTAATTGTAGAACCGTTCAGAAGTGCAATGCCAGCATCGTTGGCAGAAGGTTTTGAATCCTGAACTGGTCAAAGGACCATGGACCAAAGAGGAGGATCAAAGGGTAAGTTGGATTATGTGAAAATCATATAGAACTGCTCTCGTCAGCCTATTTCTTACAATGTTTTCTGGTAAACCATAATTGTGCATTTCATTAAAATTCGAAAAAGAAATCTATGAATACACATATAAAAGGACGTTAGTTAAAGCAAATAGGTATTGAAGAAACTCCTACCTCTGCCATGGCTACATGTTCCAGGAACTAGGATCTGTAGTACTAAGTATCTGCACAAAGCATGAAGTAAGTGCAAGTGAGCAAACATGCTGAGCAGTTATGACCAGCTGTTGTTCTATTACATCAGTTGCACGAGTACATGCCCTCATACAGAAACTTGGATCTATAGCAAAATAACACGTGTAGCCATTTAACTAACTGTATGCATAAATAAAGAAATATATATTTATTTCTATACTTGTATGTTCTCCCGGTGTCTGTATGGGATTTCTCTATGTACTCTGTTTTCCTCCCACACTCCAAAAACATAAAAGCAGGTTAACTGGCTCTGAGATTGTGACATAGATAATAGATTGTAAGGTTCACTGGGGCTATGAATGATGTGAATGACAAATAAAGTGCTGCAACTGTTTTTATGTGTCTGTATATAAGCCATTTGCTGTTAAGTGTGAGCCTCTTTGCTTCCAGTATTGACAGAATTAATGATATTTAGAAAAGTACTAATTTTTTTAAACTATGATCTTGCAGGTTATTGAATTAGTTCATAAATATGGCCCTAAGAGATGGTCTATAATTGCCAAGCATTTAAAAGGGAGAATCGGAAAGCAGTGCAGGGAGAGGTGGCATAATCACCTAAACCCTGATGTGAAAAAGTCCTCCTGGACAGAAGAAGAGGACCGCATGATATACAGTGCCCACAAGCGCTTGGGGAACAGATGGGCAGAAATTGCCAAGCTTCTTCCGGGCAGGTACAGCTTGCTTGCATTGACCCTGTGTGCCTTGGGATTCTTTTTGACATAAGTTTTTATGTGACATTAAAGGGCATGTAAAGGCAAAAATATAAAATCCCATTTTTACTTTCTTTAATGAAAAAGAAATCTATCTCCAATATACTTTAATTAAAAGATGTCTACAGTTTTTATCATAAACCTGACTGTATGCAGTGCAATTCCCCCTTCTTTTACTGCTGTTGATAGGAATTGTCAGATGGTCCCCAACTGCTGTGCAGGTAAACGATCATACTTTCAAATGGCAGGGGGAGCCCCCCCACCTTACTTCCCAGAACTCGAGCAGCATTGTTGGATTCCCTGTAGAGATTTGTATCCAGAGATGCAGTGCAGTCTCTATATTCTGATTATTAATCAGCCTTGCTGTATTGGCTTCTATGGCAGATATTATTTGACTTGTGCTGTTTTGATAATTTATGACGATCCCTAAGCTTAACCTCCCAACTGAAGCCCAGACCACACTGAGCATGTGCGAGTCTTGATATTGCAGAAATGTCTAACAAAGTTACAAGATGACAGCCCCCTGCGCCAACTTTGAAAACATAAATCATTTGTCTTATTAGGCTGCTGGTGCAGTAAGTTCATGTTTATATTTAGTATACATAATACAGCATTTCTAACATTATTCTATTTTAGACTGTAGTTGCCCTTTAACAGAAAAAGAAAAAGCGCATTGTCCCAGATAACAATGGCATCATTGTCACTCCAAGTTTGTATGTTCCTTTTGTGTCTGTAATGTTTTTCTCTGTATACTCTGTTTTCTTCCACATACCAAAAATACAAGCATACAGGCAATTGACATAAATGACCCTAGTATGTGTGTTGTATACATGTGATAGTGATCTTAGGATGTAAGCTCCACTTTTGGATGAACTCATGTAAATGACACATAATTTCTGTAAAGCACTCTTAAGTTAATGTATGTTGCGTTGCCTTTATAAAATCTATATAGTAGTCATTCATACGTAGTTGCTTTCCATTTCACAAATAAGCTTAATATGCATTAATATGCTTTAGCAGTATTATGTTCAGAAAATAAATACATTATTTTTTCTGCTTTTCATTTTAGGACTGATAATTCGATAAAGAACCATTGGAATTCTACCATGAAACGGAAGGTAGAACAAGAAGGCTATTTATTGAACTGTGATCGATCATCCAAACCCCAAGCCAAATCCTGTGCCGCACTTAATCACTTGCAAGCACAGAACCAGTTTTACATTCCAGTCCAGACACCGGTAATGACAGTTTTGCCAATGATATTAAAATATGGCTCCTTTCTAACTTATATAATCAGAAATATATTTTTCCACATTCTGCAGCATTTTTCAATTTAGTTATACAGTCATCAATCATTGTTATTGCTCTTTTTTGGTTTTAAGTCAATATTGAGCCTATTCATTTTTCTGCACCTGTACACTGTGCCTATTAAGTCCCCCTTACTTTAAAAGCTAAGCAGTGCTTCAGCTCTTAGGTAATGTCAAACCATTTGTAATAAATAATGTTATGCTGTTATCATTTTTAAATGTGCTTTTTATGTTTTATTTGTTATTTAAGAGTTAATTGTACAACCCAAATACATTGGCAATAACGCAAGTGTATTCTTTGCTTTCAGCTTCCAAGATATACTTCTTTGTCCCGTGACAGCTGCATAGAGATTCAAAATTCCTTTTCTTTTATCCAGGTAAAGATCAGTGTTTCAAAAATGAGTATGTATATGTGGCATTAAAGTAAGCGCAAATCTGGTGGAAATATTGACTGTAGTAAGAATTGTGGCCTTTTCAAAACGATTCTTAAAGAATATGATGGGATTAAGTCATGTAGAGCCTGATTTACATTTACCGGGAGTCTGAGGGTGGGTTATTACTGTAACTGTAGAATACATTTACAGTATTTTGCAGCAATCACAAGATATATTTCAGAAATTTATATGAGCAGAAAAAAAGATTCCGTAGTCTGTTTTCTCCACACACATTAGTGTGTGTTTACACAGCTTCATTAAATGATCTGTCTAGATTTGACCAGAAAATATTGAAGCTGAAATTAACTGTTTTATCCATTGCTAAAACTGATAAAAGAGCTACTAAAAATAGACTGTTTTTACATAATTGTCTTTGGCAATATATATCTATATTATTTATAAATGTGTACAATATTTGTTTTATATCTTAGAAGGCCATTTATCAAAGGACAATTTTCAAATTCATTGAGATTTATTTTGAATATACTCACAATTCGACTGGGAAGTTATTTAAGAAAAACTTTTTCTAATATTCAATTGAATGGTTCCAACCCGAAAATTCAAATCATATTCCATTTGTAGGAATCTCCCAAAAAAACCTTGAATGTCAGGAAGGCTATTAACATCTCCAAATGGCTAAACTGACCTCTGCCATTGACTTGTAAATGAACTGAGCAGGTTTTAGGTGGCGACTATTCGAATTAGGACTGTTTCTTTGGTCAAGGTGTGATGAATCTCACATTAGAATTTACATTCAAATAGGGGGATTAAAATTTGAATGTCTGAATTATGAAACTCGAAATATCTTGATACTGTCACATGAACTTAAAAAAATGAGTTGTTGAGGTGGCTGAATCTAATTTCCATATATTACGCATTTACCTTCATGTAACAAGTTTCGCTAACAGTTACAGTCAATATTTGGTAGAACAGACTGAAATAGCTACTATTCTAAGGCGCCGGCGAATATTCTTAGGCGCCGGCGACCATTTTTGCGATTGACCCGAGTATAAGCCGAGGTAGAGTTTTTCATCATATTTTGGGGGCTGAAAAACTCGGCTTATACTCGAGTATATACGGTAGTTCTTTAGTTCTAAAGGGCTGTGTTCTTGCCAAATTTGACACCTTGATAGGACGAAACAACAGTTTAAGATAGAATTAACACCAGTTAAGATTCTTTGACTGTCTCTGTTGCAGACATATAATTAACCGCTTTTACTATTAAAATATCAAAAACTGAATCTCATCCACTTGTGTCTTCTTTACTTTACTATGCTGTCCTAAAGTGTGTGAAACGTCTCCTTTCTTTCTTCATGACTATTGTTTTTCCTCTTTCCCTATTATCTTACATGCCTTTCTCAGCAGCCCTTTGTTGATGAGGATGATCCTGATAAGGAAAAGAGAATAAAGGAACTTGAGTTGCTACTTATGTCAGCTGAGAATGAAGTCAGAAGAAAGCGGGTACCATCTGTAAGAATTGTGACCCTTTTCCCAAATTCCTTTCTATTAACCTTCCATGTGGCTTTTCTCTGTCCTTAATTTCCTAACTTTATTTGTTACAGTATAAGCACCTACAGTGCTAAATCTCGATTGAAAGCACCCACCCTTTTTTTGCTATTTTTAAAATTAAAAAGCATCTAGTTCATTTCACAGTGCCATGTATCCTGATACAAATACTGTTTGCAATGCAGTCTGACGATCTTGGGAACTCTTCGTGTGAACGTACAGAAATGTTTTTATTTTGTGCTGAGAGTAATTTAAACAAATAATGCTCAACAACTCATTATGCTGACTACAAGCCTTTGAAAAAATAAAAGACCAGTTAAAATATTTTTTCTTTGCAGGGACTACCTAGATTATACAAAGGTGTTGCTAAATGCAGCTTCTGCCATGTCTCTGGAACTGACTGTGTTTTCATAATAGATAAGCGTTTGCACACCCGTCTTATAATATTCACCGATAAGCTCGGTGCCCAGTGTTTGGAGTATATGGCAACCTTCCAATCCAAGTTGGAAAGAAACACATTGGCACACAAAGAGTGTAGTTGCAGGGCAAACCCTTGCAAAAACTTTTTACTGCGGAAGTGCAACATTTTGGGGCTCCGCCCCTTTGTCATGCCTGCTTGACAAAGGGGCGGAGTCCCAAAACATTGCACTTCCACAGTATAAAGTTTTTGCAAGGGCTTGCCCTGCAACTACACTCTTTGTGTGCCAATGTGTTTCTTTTCTTTTTGCCCTTATTAAAACTGTTTTGCTTCTTCTAAGCCCATCTTTCATTCTGGCAACGTATCAAAGTAAAGAAACAGGGACATGGCCATGTATTCATTGGGTTACAGTTTGGTATCACTCAGCTGATTTGAACTGGTCCAGCCCCAAATGATAACAAAAATCCTACCGAAGCTTCTTTTTCTTTGGTTAAAATATATGCTACTGATTTTTGTTTTTGGCAGTCAATATCAAAAACACAGTTTTCTTGCTAGGTATTAGAGTGTAAAGAGCTTTTTATGAGGGGAAAAAAAAAAAGTGGCATTTATATTTTCAGTACCATTGTCATTTTTTTTAACCGTAATGAGCACATTGTATATGTTACAGGCTTCAGTTTAAATCTGACTGCACCTCTCATAAGGCATGCTACTAATCTGTGTCTGTTTTCTCCTGTCTGTTCATTTCTCTTTTTCAGGCAAGTTCTTCAAGCTGGTCAGAAAGTTATCATATGGAGGAGAGCACGTCCAATACAATAAACCACTTAGAAGAACAAACACATGAGTTCTATAGCCTAGATGAAATACCCAACTCCTCTGGGCAGCTAAGTGTGGAGGACAAAATTTTGGCTTCAGAAGCAAACATTGTAATTCAGCCTCTGGGTACAATCCCAGAATTTTCAGAGACCTTAGACCTGATTGATGTGGTAAGTGCAAAAAAGAATAAACTCCCATTTACTGTAATGCCCTCCATGATTTAATTCACTCCTTTAATTATGTATTTTTTTCTCATTATATTTTTAAAGTGGGTGTTTGCCTTCATAATAACTTTTAGTAATGGTTTTGATGGAATTATTATAAAGCAAGCTTTCAGTCAAGTCTTCAGTTATTTTGTATGTTTATTCTTACTATTTTTGGCCTGCAGCTGAAAATTCTGTTTGGTTAATGGGGTAACTGAACCCAGCAACCAAAAAAACCCCAGAAGACCAAATTGCATTTAGTCTTACAAAAGGAATATATGTGCTTTTTATTAGGGATGCATCGAATCCACTGTTCTGGATTCGGCTGAACCCCCGAATCCTTCACGAAAGATTCAGCCGAATATTGAACCGAAACCTAATTTGCATATGCAAATTAGGGGTGGGAAGGGGAAACCATTTTTTACTTCCTTGTTTTGTGACAAAGTCGCACGATTTTCCTCCCTGATCCTAATTTGCATATGCAAATTAGGATTCGGCCGAATCCTGGATTCGGTGCATCCCTACTTTTTATTTAAATTATATAGTAATATAAGCTCCTAAATATTATATGCTCACAACAGTCATTTTCTGTGAAGTTGCATATAGCATGAATAGAGGCCAGAATGTTTAATCTTCAGATTAATTATATTCCCTTTGACGTCACTGCAGTTTTCCTACACCTGTACTTAGTTTTTAAAGTGGCAGTACACACACCCCTTTCAGCATTAGTGCAATGAATGAAGGATTTGTGCATACTTTCTGCCTGTTATTTAAATGCAGAGCATGTAAGATTGTTTTACTTAAGTTAAATGGACCATTACTTGATGGTTGGTAGCAGTTTTTTAATGTGGCTCAGCAGTTGCTAAAAGGTCAGAAGTTGGGCATCCCTTCCTTGGGTCATTGTGTGCTACTCTTCATGCTTCACACCATTGTGATTCAGGCAGTTTACATGGCAGAAAGATAAATATTTTGAAGGATAATGGTGCTTGATGCTTAAAATGTAGCATTAATTCTGCACTGTTCATTAATATAAAGGGTATCTCTGAATTTACAGTTTATGTTTGCATTTTCAAGGGGAACTATCGCAAAGATGAAAATAAGAAACTTTCTAAATACAACCAATTAAAAATTCTGTCAGCATCTGTTTCTCTTCATTCTCTCTTCATGCAGGAGTTGGGTGTCAGATATTCATTGACAGTTAGATCCAATATATCTTATAGGGGGGCTCCTTTTGCTTAGAAGATGTATTAGAGCTCACTCTGTTAAAATCACCAGACATCATGTCTCTCTACATGCAGGATTTGTGCAAAAGGCAGTTATTTTGTTAGATCTTGTTTGTACTGGAATCAGTTATTTGAGTGAGCTCTAAAATATCTGCTAGGAGAGGAAGACCCCTATAAGCTATATTGGATCTTACTGTCAATGGATATCTGACAACCAACTGCTGCTAGAATGAAGAAAAACAGATGCTGAGAGAGGGATAGTGAACATAAACTTGATTATTTGAGAAACGATGCAGGATATTTAATTGATTGTATTTAGAACATTTCTTTTTTCAGTGTGATGAAGCTTATATTCAATTTTCATTTTCGCAATAGTTTCCCTTTAAGATTCCAAAATAATAGAGGCCCAAAAAATATACTAATACAGGTTTTATACGTATAAAACAGGAAACCAGGCTGTTGGCTACCACTGGAGCAGGTATGGGGTTGTACTATCTGTTATGAGCTGGATCCCTTGCAGAACTCTATCACTCAAATGATATGAAATAACGTACTGATGACTGCACTTTGTTTGAAAATAACCGTATCATCACAGTGTGAACTAGTATACATTGGAACATTTTTATGCCATGCTCATATACTATTTTTTTGTTTTTATAGGATACTGTAGATTGGAATAACATTGAAAGCTTTGAGTTTCCCTTTACTGCTTCTCCTGCTAAACGCACACCATTAAAATGGATCCAGGTTCAACATGAGAACTCTCCAGACTGTGCTCTTAACTCATGCCAGGGGCAGGCTGACGGGAGGTGTTCAGCAAGCAGAATGCTCTCCTCATCTCCTGCCATGCCAAAGTTTTACTCACCACCAGCAATTCTAAGGAAGAAGAAAATATACCCTAATTTGTCACTTACTCCAGAAGTACGGGATGCCCGCAATGTAGTTTTAAAGGGGACACCAGTAAAAACACTCCAATATTCCCCCTCTCAGGTATGATAACATTATGGTCTTTAAAGGAAAGATATGCTTTTTTCTAAGTGAAATTTTCTTTGTTCAGATCTCTGTAAATATTTTGTAAGAAATACGGCACACAGGGATAATGCAAATTGTTTGCTACTTCTATTTAACCCATATCATCCAGTCTCTTGTTTGCTTTTAATAACCAGGCCCGTAAATACTCCCTGCTGATTGGTTGGTATGAGTTACTAGAACTGGAGCAGACTTTGTACATATTATTGTAAAGTCTCTGGTTTATTTGTAATTTGTAGATGCTGAAATATAGCTTGCTCTGGCAGTGTTAAACTAAAACGAATTTACAACTCCAAATGAACAATGACCAGGTTATTATAAAAAAAATTCTTTAAGAGCCGCATTTATCAAAATCCGAATTTTTCTGACTATTTTAATTAAAAATAGTCAGACCATACTAGAATCCATGATTGGACCTTATTTATTATTAAAAAAGCACAATTTAATTGGTTCGGGGACAAACCAAAAAAATTGTGCGAAAATCCAAATTGTACGATTTCCCCTGAATTGCTCGATTTTCCCCAAAAAGCCAGAATTTTTCAGATTCTTGGCTGAAAAGTATGAAATAGTCAGATTTTCAGGCTATTTCCAGCCCAGACCTCAGAAAATTCCAAATAGGCAAGGGACTTCTCCCATTGACTTCTATACAACCTCGGTAGGTCTTAGATGCCGGGTTTTCAGATTCTGACTTTTTCTATCCTCGGGGTATAATAAATTTTAGTAAATTAGTTTTTTTCCCCACAAAAAATTCGGATGTAACAGTAAATTCAGACTTTAATAAATAACCCCCTAAATGTTATTTGAGTGCTACTGTGTTTACACATTTAGGGCACAATGATACCAGGTCTGCATTAATCCTAAGTATCCCTTGCAGTACCCAATGCTGGCACAAGTTCAGTATCATAAACTTGATAAAAGTGCACCTGCCCAGGTAATGTCTGAGAAATGGCTCAAAATATATTGGCGTGGCACCCTGACAAAAAGTACCCTGGGCCATTATGATTTTTATGGAAGATGCACAGGACTGAGTTGTGCTGAAATCTATTTAGGTACACATTAGACATGGTTTAAAAGTCTCTCTTTATGGGGAATGCTAGCATGCATAATCATGCCCTTTGGATTTGCAGTCAACTTGTAAAGCTACACATTAGTAGTATGTGCCAGTACCTAGGGAAGAATAATCTAGTATAGTCTAGGGAACAATAAATATGCTTAATTTGTTTAATAAATAATATAAAATAATAAATAAAATAAAAATATTTTGTTTTTTAACTTTCTCCCAAATCTATTAGTGGGGTGCTAAAATCCTTAAAGAATAGTTAAACAATTAAAACAAAATCTTAGAATCATGGTGTAAGGTTAAACATAGATTTTGCATGGATTAAGGTTACTGGGAAATGGGAAATCTTACTACAAAGAGACCGAATAATATATGTATTTTACTTTACAGCTCTCAGAGACCTAAAACAAATCCAGATTTAGGCAACATTTTAGATCTTTATGTAAAAAATCAAATAAACAAACATTAAATGCCTTTTCTTCATTTCTTTCAAGTTTTTTAATGTTTGCTCTGGAAATGTTCAAGAACATTTGAATCTTGACAACCTACCTCTCACCTCCACGCCAATATGTGGGCAGAAGATCCCTGCAACTCCCCTACAGAGGCAAATTACACCTAAAAAAGATAAAGAAAATGCTGGGTAAGTCATTGCGTGTAAGGAAATGCATTGTGTATCCTAGGTTGTTCATCAGCCTGCCAGACCTCACTTTGTTCTGGCATTTTCACAAGACAATTGAGTTATGGCAACAATACGATTCTGGACTGGCAAAAATAAATTGGGTAAATACCTTATAATCGCTAGCATGTGCCACTCCTAATTCTGCTTTAAATAATATTATTCTGCCACTATAAAGATAAATCAGTAGCCCTCTAAGGTCTTTACTGGTCCATGTATACCATGTTCAAATTGGAGGGTGGGATTTCAGGGTGCGTGTGCTTATATAAAAAGTTAACTTAAAGGAGAACTGGCTCTTTAAGAAAGTTTCATTTGGACAAAACCTCCTCTACTACGCAGCTTTGTAACCTTAGTCACAAAGAAAAAAAAAGAAAAAGGAAGACAATACACAATATATGTTCATTATTCAAAGAGCGACGTTATAGTGCCAAACTTGCATCAGTGCCACTTAAGTGCTTATTCTGCTAGCACACACATACACATTAGGGGTCATTTAGGGGTGTAAGGGCAACAGCATTAAGGTGTGCAAGAGTGCACCGCTTAGTAGTACCTCCTGATGTTGCTCTATGCATTGAGTGCCAGATGCAACATGAAGTGAGCAGTGTTCTGTGGCTCCTATCTTCATAATGAAATACAAGGTCGGGATGGGGGGTGGAACTGAGGACTCCTAACACAGGCTGTGCTAGATTCAAAGTGTAGTCCGCAGGTTTGTGCTTTCTGAAACGGAGCTCAGAGGCCTGCCTGTATTTGCACAATGCTCCATGCAGTGAGCTCTTTTATCTTTCTATTTTGTGTGCGGACCTCTAAAATCGCCTAGATTCCGACAGCAGTGCAATTAAAAATTGATCAAACGTGAACTATCCATAACATTTATTTTTAGTGCTTTCGAATTAAGGAAACTTCTGACTCTGAAAATGTTTTCAGTATTGCGTGCAATATACAGTATGCTAAATTGCTAAATATCACTAAACTAAAATACTTATGTTAAATAGCTTTAGAACACCTACTATAAGAAGATCTTTACTGGCTATGACTCCTAGAACACCTACTCCATTTAAAAATGCTCTTGCTGCCCAGGAGAAGAAATATGGACCTCTCAAAACAGTGGTATGTATTTAAGTAAAAACGTTTTTTTTGCGAATACAAAAGATTCAATGATTGGAATATTGCTACAGGTCACTAGGAAATGCACACTGGGAATAATAATTTTATTATTATTGCTGCACACTTGCAGCAATAATAAATGGTGCAGGGCTACTACTAGGCATCTTGTTTATCATTGCTAGTAGCAGCAGATTACTTATTATAGTCCACACCAGGCCCGGACTGGCAATCTGTGGGTTCTGGCAAATGCCAAAGGGGCTGCTATAAGGTCCCATAGAAAGTCAGTATTTAGTGGGCTGGTGGGGTCTGTTTGGGCCTCTTTGTGCACTGATTGGGCCTCTGTGTACCTGAAATGCCAGGGCCTTTTTTAATTCTCAGTCTGGGCCTGGTCAGCACCTTTTTGATGCTTTTATAATTTGAAAAGCTTATTTTATATTGTAAATAAAAATAAGGGTGGCCATACATGTTACAATTCAGGATTAACCTTCTGCTGATGTTTGGAAGCTCGATAAAATTATTCTGTCTTGGTCTATTGACAATCCAACCGATATTCAAGGCTTCTGCTGATATTGGTTGCCTTGCCACCCACTACACACACCGAATATCGTACAAAATATGTGTGCATGCATGGCCACCTTAAAAAGGCTTGGGATTGTTCAGCACTGCTAACTGTTGCTTCCAGGCTGTACAGCCAGGGATGTTAACCAGAATGCAAACTGTGTCTGGTTGCAAGGAACCCATACTAAAGGAAGGGAGATTTTCATTCCCTATGGAACATGTTATAAATGTTTGCAATAGTCTAGTAACCAAAAGCATCCAATCATCAAGTAGCAATGTGTTTGAAAGTAAAGATCTTATTCGCTGCCCTTGGTTACTTTTACTATAGAAGATACAAGCATGCTGACTATTATTACACTAGTATCTAGCTAGCCAAAGCCAGTAATAGGGTTGTTTAGGGTTTTCCTGGAATGCACAACAATGCCTCTAGCAGATCACTGCAAATCAAGTTTATTTTTAATGACCAAATAGAGAATCTGTTTTACACTGTAAGCTCAAGCTTTCAAAAGACACTACAAACAAACGGTTGAAATGATGTAATTAATTTTATGGAATTCATTCTAAAGGCCAAAGCATAGAAGCGTAACCATACTACAGTTCTCCACTAGTGTATGCAAGTGCTACAAGTGAATACGGAATATTGGTCTCTATGGTAATTACTTTCAGTGATGGGCCATTTAGTTTTCCATGTTTTCACATGCAGCATAGGTCACTGATCAGATTGCCTTGAATTTTACTTTTAATTTGCAACAACATATTAATAGGACAAAAATCTATCTGAGAATTACAACTAATATTGTTCATGGTATAAACAAAGCACAACAGGAAATACCCACACATATACACTTGTATTAGCCAAGGTAGATACATCTAGATATATTCAAGGTAAAGAGAAGCATTGCCATTAGCACAAAATTGCTAAAAGAAGGGGTCAAAAGATGTAGTATTGATATTTATAATGTGTCACTAAAAGGGCCTAATATGTAAATTAGTTATACATTTTGTGTTGCTGTGTTTCAGATGCAACCTCTAGTCTTTGTTGAAGAGGACATCATGGAGGTTTTGAAGGAAGAAACTGGGAAAGATGTCTTCATAAAAGAGGAAAAGGAATCTGATTGTAAACCAAATAAACAAGAGGTAAGGCTTACGTTTTTTTAACTATGTTTCTGCAGTTTTTGAAATTCAGATTCAGTTTTTAATAAATATAATCACAATTGATTCACATTAGCAGTGCATGTACAGTATATACTGGATTACACAATAGAAAGCAAGGGTTACACTGGTTAGAGTTACAACGTAGGGACCTAAACATCAACATTCTGTTTTAGGAGAAACAATGTCAGATTGTTTAGCCTAGTATTACTGTTCTCCATTATTCCGAGCCTGGTCTATGTAGGATATATACAGTATATAGGAATTTATATATATATATTTTGCGCCAACTAGGTTTCCTTCCCCTTTAAGGAAGTCATTGATAATTTCACCTGGCATAATTTCAATCCGTTGGCGCATCTGTGATAGTTTTATATGTGTCCTAAAGGGCCCAAAGTGTGCTCTGTCTAGCTGTGAGTGCAGATTTTGGATATAATTAAGTCTTTGGTGTAATTGTAGTAGGGAGAGCTTAGGAGCCACCCAGTTTAGGGCTATGATGGGCCCCAAATTTTATGGAATTTGGTAAGAACAACTTTCTTAGTATTTATATCCGTTTCTCAACTCTGCAAGTATCTTGGATTGTTTGTTGCCAAGTGTGAAAAAGCAGGGGATTCTAAGATCATGCAGTTTTGCATAATTAATTTTTTGGCCAAAATAAGCGTCTCCTGGAGAAGGAGCATTTGATATTGGTTTAGTTTTAGATCCTTTACCACATCTAGGAAACTTAATTTAGGTTTTCTTGGAATTGTAATGTGTAGAACAGCATCCAAAGTATTGGGTATATTCACCTAATATGGCTTAATCTGGCTGCAACTCCACATCATATGTATGAAAGTCCCTTTATCTAGCCTGCACCTGATGCATGTGTCTGTAGCGTTCGTATCGATATGGTGCAGTCTGACCGGGCTATAATATGCCGTGTGGAAAACATATATTTGGAACATACATAACCTATAGTGTGGAGATGCCAGCTGAGCTGCTTCTTGTGCCTTCTGCCACTTCTCATTTAGTATGGTATCCACATTAGTTTCCAACTTGCACCTGAGCTCATCCAGGGGTTCCTTAAGTGCAGTACATCCTGGCATACGATACAGCAGACCTTTAGGTATGTTTCTCTAGTTTCATTATATATATATAGATATATATATATATATATATATATATATATATATCTATATATACAGTTGATATAATGAGCAATTTTGTTATTGTCTAGCATGTTTCTACTGCAAGAAAAGTACGCAAATCATTGATCCTTGACATCTGCGATAAAGAGGAACTTGGTGCTGATTTCTTGGCTCCAGATGAAGTTTCTGAATCACAGGTATGGAATATTTTCTTTTTGTATTGGCCAGCAATCTGCAGCTGGAAACAATCCACACAGAAATTATGTCAAAACTAGTACATAGTACAATTAAGGGTTTCTTTCTTTCTCACTGAGAGTGGTTGTGTGTTGAATTACCTACACTTACAGTTACAAAAGGATGAACATTTTCAGACAAAACATGTGAACTATTTAGGTTTTCTAGGACATTAAAGCTGGCCATAGATGTGCAGATTTACCTTCATATCAGTGCCTTCTCCCGACCTGCCATTAACCTTTCAGATCAGATAAAGTAGTAAAAGAACAGATCAGACGATGTTCTGCCCCTGACCGCAATCGTACGAAAGTTATGGCCGACAAAAGCTGGTGACGGTCTCCCACTGATATCGGCAATACATGCAGAGATATTAACGGTAGCCGACAGAAATGTTCTAACCTGTCCAAACAACTGAACGACCGATCCCCATGTCACGAAAAATTTTGGGACACTCCACACACGGCCCGAAAATTGTACGAAACGGAGATTCGTGCAATCAAATCTTTGCGTTTATGGCCAGCTTTAGAGACCTTTGCTAATATTACCTGTCAAAAGTGATGAATATTTGTCATTGAAATACAAAATCACACTAACACTTGTTGGTGTACAATGGTACTTTATTTGCTAGCGGGCAATAAAAACAACAATCCACAATGCCTTTTTATTATCAGAATGGGAATACACTTCCTACGTCTTTTGTCATGATACCTTTGGGGGAGAGACAAATCCAAAAGTGTGATGGGAACACTGAAACACGTAAAGGAAATGTAATGCAAAGGAAAAAGTACATTCCTCCAATGAGAAATGTCAAGTTGCAGAGTTCGGTGCAGGTATGTTACAAATGCTTCAGTCATCCTTTATTAAAGGTCAATTTCTCCCACAGAAGAATTTCATCTGAAAGCAGTAATACCTTCAAAATGTAAAACCAATACAAGCTGGGAACAAAGAAGAAAGCATGATACAAAAGTGTGCTGTGTCGTCACCATCCCAGATCCTAGATAGCCATACAACCCTCCAGCCTCAGTTTGCCAATGATAGCTTTTTTGCCTTTAAAGGAAAACTATACCCCCAAAATGAACACTGAAGCAACAGATAGTTCATATCCTATAAGGTGGCATATTAAAGAATCCTAGCAAACTGGAATATATATTTAAGTAAATATTGCCCTTTTACATCTCTTGCCTTGAACCACCATTTCGTGACTCTATCTGTGCTGTAACGGGAAGAAGTGTGGAAGCAAAAGACAGAACTCTGTCTGTTAATTGGCTCATGTGACCTAACATGTATCGTTTGTTGGTATGTTTGTGAGTACAGTGAATCCTACGATCCCAGGGGGCGGCCCTTATTTTTTAAAATGGCAATTTTCTATTTATGATTACCCAATGGCACATACTACTAGAAAAGTATATTATTATGAAAATGGTTTATTCACATAAAGCAGGATTTTACATATGAGCTGTTTTATGAAATATCTTTTTATAGAGACCTACATTGTTTGGGGGGTATAGTTTTCCTTTAAGACACAGTATTTTGAATGGCACATTTGAACAGCCTCCAACGGAGTAAAAATAGAAATGCTTCTGTCTCTCATTAACATCTGATCTGCAAATGGATCCTAGGTCAGTTGACGTCTACATTCCTGGTCATGTATGGAACACGGAATAAGGAACTCTTCTAAGAGAAATAGAATAAACAGTAATGCAGATTCTTTATCATTGAATAGCAGTTATAAAATGTATAATAAGCCGAGTTTTTCAGCATCCAAAATGTGCTGAAAAAGTCTACCTCGGCTTATACGAGGGTCCGAGACTGCAGTCACTTTTAATCATTCCTATACCAACAGTTCACTTGGGGAGAGACTGCAATATCCCACAATGCCCTCTGTTGGTTATATGAAAGAATAACAGTGCGCCCTCTGTTGGTTATATGAAAGATTAACAGTGACTGCAATATCACACAGCGCCATCTGTTGGTTGTATGAAAGAATAACAGGGACTGCAATATCACACAGTGCCATCTGTTGGTTGTATGAAAGAATAACAGGGACTGCAATATCACACAGTGCCATCTGTTGGTTGTATGAAAGAATAACAGAGACTGCAATATCACACAGCGCCATCTGTTGGTTGTATGAAAGAATAACAGG
The DNA here is from genome assembly GCA_038501925.1 of Xenopus petersii. Taxonomy (NCBI): domain Eukaryota; kingdom Metazoa; phylum Chordata; class Amphibia; order Anura; family Pipidae; genus Xenopus; species Xenopus petersii. The sequence goes on along the minus strand of CM076683.1, from coordinate 110,167,915 downwards.
GACTGCAATATCACACAGTGCCATCTGTTGGTTGTATGAAAGAATAACAGAGACTGCAATATCACACAGCACCATCTGTTGGTTGTATGAAAGAATAACAGGGACTGCAATATCACACAGCACCATCTGTTGGTTGTATGAAAGAATAACAGGGACTGCAATATCACACAGTGCCATCTGTTGGTTGTATAAAAGAATAACCGGGACTGCAATATCACACAGCGCCCTCTGTTGGTTATATGAAAGATTAACAGTGACTGCAATATCACACAGCGCCATCTGTTGGTTGTATGAAAGAATAACAGTGACTGCAATATCACACAGCGCCCTCTGTTGGTTATACAAAAGATTAACAGTGATGGCAATATCAAACAGCACCCTCTGCACATGGTAGTGGGACAGTGGGACAATGCACACAGTAATCCGTTTGGCAATTCTCTGTCACCATCAGCTTTGCAAAGAAGTCTGGTTGATCGCTGGGGGGGTCGCTTTGGCAGAATGTGCGCTGCTGGGAGACAGGGCTGTAGTTGTGTCTAGGCTTATACGCGAGTCAATACGTTTTCCCAGTTTTTGTAGGTAAAATTAGGTACCTCGGCTTATACATGGGTCGGCTTATACACGAGTATATACGGTACATATAATCCAGAGAGTAATGCGTGATCTGTAAAGTATAGCTTAGTGATATCATCAGTTATAATTTGTTCTTGAATATATGAGTTTTAAAACCCTTCACAAATTGTAATGGTTCTGCATTAATACACATTAATACACATTAAAGGACTAGAAAACCCCACAACTGAGTAAGGGCCATCTATTAGGACACATTAGAAAGAGGGTATGTGCACATATCAAAGGTTCCAAAAATGATTGCTTGCCCCAGCAGTGCCCAAGAAATCAAACAACTTTCTTCAGTTAAGTGATGTCAGCTCTGGTAATGTGAGCACTCACAAGACCAAGGCCTAAACGCATGTGCAGCAACATTATTGCAAATTTTGAATATAAAGCCTAGTAAACTCTGATGATGCACTTTGTGGGATAGGAGCATGCACAGGTTGAAGAGAAAGAAATGGAGACAGGTTCTAATGTTGTCAGCAAAAAACAATATGGCAACTGCATTTAGCAAATATTGTCTTTTTTTGGGCTTGCTCTAATAAAATTAAAGCGGTGTATATGGCAAAATAAGCTATACTAGAGTATAGGGTATAGGGAAAGTTATACTTTATTAATTTTCCTTGTCCTTTAACAAAAGCGTTTCCCCGTTTTAATAGGAGTTTAGTAGAAGTGGATGGTTGTTCTCACCTTCTTATGGTATTGCAGTTCTTGATCATCATTCAACAGCAATAAAGAAAAATTTATGCTATTCAGTCCTTTGTGAGACACCATTATACTTGAGTCTTACAATTTTGTATTTGCCTTCCAGCCTCTCTGCGAATGGGAAGCTGTTGTATATGGGAAGACAGAAGACCAATTAATCATGACTGAGCAAGCAAGGAGATACCTTGATACCTACAAACCAGCTTCCAGCTCTGGACTAAGGCACCTCATTTTATGAATGTCGGATAATGACTGGTGATGCCAGTTTCCCCCTTTTTTACACAGTGCACTAAAATAATTCATATTTTGCATACAAATTGTACAATAGAACTTTGGCAGCACCTGTATCATATTAATATTATAGAATGTATTATTTAGTATAGCTTTAAAAAGAAAAGTTAGTTAGTTTTTACAAGCTCTGTAGAACTTTAGCTTACTTCCATCCTGAGCAGGACTAGAATATAATAGGAGAATGTAGTTCTTCATTATCTGGCTTAAGTGAGAACACTACAGGCAAAGTTCTCTAGGTGACTGTTTATAATAAGAATATGAATTTTATTTTCATTCACAACATGCTTTTTAAAACTAACAGTCGCATGTATATTTTTCTGTATTTGGATCTTCAGTACCAAAACTGCTAACAATTTAAAGACATTTTAATGACATATATAGATTTATATGTCCCATGTAGGAGAGATTTGTGCTGTATTTGATATCCAGATAAATTAGACTTTTTAGTTTCTTTTATCTCCTTGGGTTTTTAATACCAAAATTGATCATAATTTCAAGATAAAGTGATTATGGTCAGGCAGCTTCTCCTGCTTTATCCCTCCATAAATAACTACTTTTACATTTTTGGTAAAGGCTGTTAAATAGTTGAAAAAGCATTTTTTTTCCTGGAATTTACTCCTTGTTTTCAATCAAAGTCATCTTTAAAAGACTTTTTAAAAGACTGACTAGTGATATCATTTAGGAAATACATATTTATTGTAAATCAATATTCCAAAAAAATGTCCACCGTTTAAATGTTTCTAAGTGAAAGGGTACAGAGACAGTCAACTCCTCTATGTATGTATTTATTCTGACAAATGCTTTTGTAATAGATTTTCATACGAGATTTTTTCTTTTATGCTCGTTTTGTGTGTGTGCGTTTGTGGCCAATGCTTTTTAATGATTAAAAATGTCTGGTACTTCATTTAGATGTCAGAAAGGCCGAGCAGTTGCACTAATAGAACTCTGTAAGGTGAATAAGAACACCGCAAAATACTTACAGTGTTATGGATATTTATATATAAATGGGTACTTACAATATAGGTAGCCGACAAGGGGATTTTTGTCTTTCTGAGATAGAATGTATCAGTATTTGTTTCTCAGGCTGAGAAATGTGATCGGATGTTTGAATGTATTCTACAGGGTGTGGGAACATGATGAGTTCCGTCCTCCCTCTGCATTGCTTCATGCTTGCAGATACAGGTCATTGTCTATATATACATGCAGGTTTGCAACAATTTCCTTTTATTTCTTGTTTTAGCAGCTAACCAAGACCTATTGCAGTTCTGCCTGCTTTACATGCATGACAGGCTTTTAAGTTGAGTTTCAATAACTTCTGCTAAAAAGAACATAACCAGCATGTTTTTTGCACTATATTTTAAATCATGTATTCGGAAGAACAACATCCACAGAAAAGCAGTTATTTCTGATGCATCAGTGTACTGCAAGGAAACAAACCTACTCTGGTATTGTCAATTCACTTTTCCAGAATGCAACACTTTTTAAGCTTTTTACATTTTTTTACCTGTCACATTTTAGAGAACAATTCAGCTTAGGATTTGTTTGTTTAATATATTTGGCCTCTTCGAGCTTTGCACGTTTGATAAAAGCAACCTCAGTTGCTTTAGTTGCCTACTATTAGGTATTTGCACTTATTATTTATATATATATATATATACTTTTTTTAATGGATTGTCTTGCTTGTAACGTAGAGAAAGTACTGTATGTAGTAAAAATGGAGCGCTTGGCAATGTATTTGCAGACTGGTAGAATGCTGTACTGTAGTTTGGTATTGTATTGTTTTTATTTATACATTTGAAGTTCCTCTCCACCTCCAATAAATGCTGCTAAAGACAGGAGCAGAATGGGCTGCTACTGAGAGATGGAATGAATGAGCATTACATGCACTGTACTCATAAAGAAATGGAACAGTGATGCACAAAAAGAAATACGTTGATAAGATAACTAATGTAATATCAGACTCATGGCCCTCGGATTGTTAGGAGAATACTGTATTTTTTTGTTCTGCACCTGCATTTGAAGCATGGACAGATAATGGCTTTAGATTTGAAATCTTTTAGCCCCATATCAGGCAGAAAACAATTGAGGCACTTGATTGGGCTTCATTTTGAAGCAGAACTATTTTTTAAAAATGTATTTTGTAAGGAAATGGCAGTATCTCTTTAATTGCAACTCACAACCTGACTTTCTCATTGTAACAATAAGTCTTTTTTATAAAGCAGAGTTGTTTTTTGTTCAAATATTAATACAAATAATATTGGCACCAATTATTGCCAAAAATGTATGCAGGATTCTTCGCTTTTATATTGGGAGTAGGAAAAAATCACACAAAATATTATTTCTGTGCAAACGCAAACGTCATTAGACATCTGGCACCTGCTTCTGGTAAAGACTTTTTTTATTTGCCTTAATAACTTTGTATATTGTAATGTACAGTAATTTGAGCATATTGCCTCCCCCCTGCCAAGGTTAATGTCACATAAAGCTATTCCTCAAGTTTTGACATTGCACGGACTTCTGCAGGACAGGTCATGAATATGGTAATGTGGGCAGGCTTGTTTTGAGGGGTAGATGTCTGTATACCATTCTTTTTTTGAATAAGATTAATACAAGAGGAATAGCATATGTGTGCCATTAACTTAATATTAGTTTGCAGAAATGTATACAATTCACTTCAAGGCCCTTTCTATGGCTTATTGTGTAAGTTTTGTGTGTTTGTGTGTCCTCCATAATGCTAAACACTAAAACTCCTAATGCAGCAGTGACACTTGCATTGAAACTGGCAGTAAATATTTATTTCTAAACATGTAATATTATTTGGGCAGCTTCATTGGAGTCTGCATTTGATGTGTGCTCGCTTTATTTTAAGTATGTTTTCCTTTCCTTCACACTTGTGTCCAAAGCAATTAGCTAAAGGCATAGCAGTCTTGTGGCTCCTTTGGGCACCACGGGACAATGGGCAAGCAGAGTAATTATCTGTATCTCTGCATTCTATTCTTACATTTTCCAGTTTCATGTACATTCGTTTTGTTTACAGATGTCATAAAATAAAACTGTTATAAAAAAAAATTTGGATTGTGATTTGGTCAGTTATTTGTATCAAATAATGCAGCATTAATTAACAGCAGTGGGAGTGTGATCATGTAACACACATACAGTAAATAATACAGTATAATTACAGAATAGATCTGGACAGTGGCCCTATATGGTATGTGTACAATAAAGCAGCATTTAGTACACCATGCTAGTACAAATATGAGATCCGTTATCCAGAAATCTCTGAATTATGGAATGGTCTCACATAGGGTTAAATTTACTAAGCGGCGAAAATTCGCCAGCGACAGCTTCGCAGCCGTCGCAACACTTCACCAGGCAAAAATTCGCTCAGACAATGCTAATTTACTAAAATGTGTCCAGGGTGCCGAATGCTGGTGAATTTTCACTAGTGTTACTTCGGCAATTAGTTATGCATAGCGCAACTTCGTTCTAGGTCTTCACTCAGGCTAATTTGCATACGGCGGGAAATTAATAAAGTTGAATGGACATATATGTTGCAGCAAATAAATTACATTACACAAGTCCAGGGAACCTTAATAAAGAAAATAAAGCTGAGCACAGTGTATAGTTTTTGTTCCATTTGTTAGAAAATGTATGAGGGAACCTGGTTACCCAAAAAAAATTTTAAGGACTTTTGCAGGCTATCACTCTGAACAAAGGAAAAGACACCAGCGTTTTTTTGGGACTTAGAAAAATTTTCCTCTAAAAATATGATGTAAGTAACAGAAAATTGAGGGAGCTTGGTGCACTTCGCCTGGTCTGAGGTGGCGAAGGCAAGTCTGGCGAAAGAGGTAACGTTCAGTAAAATCCGCATCTTAGTGAATTTGCGGAGTAACGTCCATTCGCCAGAGCAAAAATTCACCTGACGATAGAGTGCGGAATGACTGCTAGCGTCTGTCTCTTTCACTAAAGTTATACCTGCGCCCATTAGTAAACCGGCAAAGTGCCTGAAAGCGGCAATGCTGGCGAATCGTCGCCAGTGTTTGTCACTTCGCCCTTTAGTAAATCTGCCCCATAGACTCCATTTTATCCAAATTTGTAAAAAGGATTTCCTTTTTCTCTGTAATAATAAAACAGTACCTTGTACATGATCCACACTAAGATAATTAATCATTTTTGTAAGCAGAACCAGCCTATTGGGTTTATTTAACGTTTATATGATTTTCTAGTAGATTTAAGGTCCAAATTACTAAAAGCACCAGGTCCCTAATATTCTAGATAAGGGGTCCCATACCTGTACAGCCATTGGCTTGATTTATTCCTTACATGCTACAATACATTCAAAATACTGTACATATTTATGGTGGTGAAACCATATAATTATGGAGAACGTTATACAGGTATGGAACCCTTTATCCAGAATGCTCGGGACCTGGGGTTTTCTGGATAATGGATCTTTCTGTAATTTGGATCTTCATTCCTTAAGTCTACTAGAAAATCATGTAAACATTAAATAAACCCAACAGGCTGGTTCTGCTGCCAATAAGTATTAATTATATCTTAGTTGGGATCAAGTACAAGTTACTGTTTTATTATTACAGAGAAAAAGGAAATCATTTTTAAACATTTGGATTATTTGATTATAATGGAGTCTATGGGAGACAGCCCTTCTGTAATTCAGAACTTTCTGGACAATGGGTTTCTGGATAACGGATCCCATACCTGTACTAGAGTTTGCCCCTTGCCTACTCTGGCATTTTAGTAACTACGATTTCCAGTGTCTGTTTGTGTTGTCTTCTGATGCCCATATTGCATAGCTGTATTATGTCTATATTTGGGGTTTTCAAGAGTCTCTTTATTTTCTCTGAGTGGAGGTCTCTGTTCTCCCTGCATGTAAAGGCAGCCCCAGGCCACACAAACACCCTTTTTCACTAATGCATATGTTACAAGCCTGGAATTTGTCCAGCTCCCCAATCACTACATATAAACCTTAACCCCCCTTCAAGCCCCAGTAGTTTTTTATTTCTGGCGATAGACCCAAATCCTCAGTTGTTACTTGCAAAATGCAAATGGACAAGGGGAAATAAAAGGTTTTGCCATGAATTGAATGCTCATCCCAGGTCAGCTGTATTGGTCATTCAGCATCAGTGTAGCGTGAAATAATCCCATTGACTGGCCTTTGTCTGTGCAGTCTGCTATGATGGAGACTAAATGCATGTGATTGTGCTCTGAGCATTGGCCCCATGCTGTGCAGTCAATAGCCCTTCTGTTTTGCAAGGCCACAATCATCTTCTGGATCATTTCAGGAAAATGTGTTGATTTATAACCGAATTTCTCACCCCTTAGTGTCAAGATGCATGATGAATGCAGGTGCTTGTGCTGTATCTGACACTGACAAATAATACAAAATAAAGAGGTGACATGGCAATAATGGCATGCAAATTATAATTCTATTCGTCGTGTAATGTTAATTGCACCTTCACCAAGAATCTTTGTATCAATGTGCGTTCAGGCAGCCTGACAAAGGGATTACAATTGGTTAGTCTTTATTTCTTTGGTTGCTATACATGGATGTCCAATATTAAGCCCTCTAGTTGCTGCTTAACTACAAATCCAGCATCTGTTCTAGTTCAACAAGAAATGAAGGGTCGCAGGCTGGGGATCCTTATTTACATCAGATTTTCTTTTTTTTTTTTTTTTTCGTTTTATGTAAGTATCCCATTTTGCTAAACAAAGCAAGGATTTTCCATGTCTGAGACGTTTTTGGCTTTATAAAGGCAAGCAAGGATTCTATTATTTCTCAGGATAATTTGGTCACTACAGAAGATGACTATTCATTTTACAGTTAAATTGTTAATATGAGTTGAAAGACAAAAGTCCTTTAAATTTAACCCCTTCACACATATACTGTGTGTGTATATATGTGTATATATATATATATATATATATATATATATATATATATGTATATATATATATATACACTAGCCTTGTGTTAATGTTAATAAAATGTTAATAAAATCTACAATCACAACATCATATTATCTTTACAGGAAAGGAAACCTTGCTTTCATAAATGCCATTGTTTTCTTTTGAGAGAGCTTAATTTATATTCATATTTGGAAAGAATTGTACTGTTTGTACTGTTCTCAACCGGCCCTATGTCATGAAGGAGATAACGTGAAATACAGTCTGGAAAAGGCCAGGAGTGGATCATGATTTCCCATATGACATATGGCTGGATGAAAACAATACAATTCCTGCCAATATACAAATTACGTTAACTTTCACTATGTTAATTCTAAGCAACTTTTCTATTGGTCTTCATTTTTTTTTTTGTTTTTATAGTTTTTGAATTATTTGCCTTCTTTTGAGTCTTTCCAACATTAAAATAGGCATCACCGACCCCATTTAACAACACATGCCCTGTAAGGCTACACATTTATTGTTATTGCGACTTCATATTACTCATCTTTCTATTCAGGCCTCTCCTTTTCATATTTCAGTCTGTTATTCAAATCAGTACATGGTTGCTAGGGTAATTTGGACCCTAGCAACCAGATTGATGAAATTGCATATTGGAGAGCTGCTGAATAAAAAGCTAAATACAGTAACTCAAAAACATGAAAAAATGAAAACCAGTTGCAAATTGTCTTGGCATATTATGCTCTGCAACAGTGATCCCTTACTAGTGGCTCATGAGCAGCATGTTGCTCACCAATTCATTGGATGTTGTTCCCAGTGGCCTCAAAACAGGTGTTAATTTTTAATACCTGTCTTATAGGCAAGTTTTGGTTGCATAAAAACCATGTGTACTGCTAAATAGAGCCTCCTGTATGCTGCCAGTCCACATAGGGACTACCAATAATCCAATCACAGCCTTTATTTGGCACCCCAGGCAACTTTTTTATGCTTGTGTTGCTCCTCAACACTTTTTACATTTGAATGTGGCTCATGGGTAAAAAAAGGTTGGGGAACCCTGCTCTAACATACTAAAAGTTAATTTAAAGGTGAAAACCCCATTTAAGCTCTCTCAAACAAATATGTTTTTCCTGATTCTCACTCAAGACCCAAACAATGCTTTTCTATTAACCAACAAATTTGAGTGAAAAACAAAGTAATTGTTCACTTTTCTGTAATGTACACCCCATTTTAGCTACAAAACCAGATTTACACTTCATTTCATTGTTATTAATTTGCACCCCTATGTAATATAGATACTGTTTTTAAAGGAGAAACAACCCCTTAATAAAAAAAAACCTACCCCCTACCCTACATAGACCCCCTCCCTCCTCTCCCCCAGCCTAGCTGCCCCCTTTACTTACCCCTCCATGCAGATTGTGTCCAGAGGTGTACACGGCCACCATCTTCTTCTCTTCGGTAATCTACGGAATGAGACTGGCGAATCAGTGCATTCGCAGTTGGAGCAATTTTCTGTTTTTGTGACAACTAGACGAAACTCAAAACAAAAATTGCCGAAGCGCCAGTCTTATTCCGAAGATTACCGAAGCGGCTGAAGATGGGTGCCGTGAACTACGGTGTACAGAATTTGCACGGAGGGTTAAGTAGAGAGTTAGGGGCATTTGCCGGGGGGTGGGGCAGCTAGGTTGGGGGGGAGGGGGTTCTATATAGGGTAGAGGTATTTTTTTTTTTTGTATTAAAGGTTTGTTTCTACTTTAATGAGTGATAAAAACCAGATTTATCTTCTAAGTCCATCCTTATTCTCATTTTTCCCATTGATTGGGCCTCATTATACCAGTTGTATACGTATAATAGGTATACTCCATGGACACAAAGAAAATCAATTGCAACCAAAAAAAGTGAAAGTCTTGGCAGTATTCGTCGATATGTTCGTGTTCCAAGTTAACGAAACACTGATATGGTACAGATTCCAAGTGATAACAGAACAGCATCACAAACTTTTTTTTTATCCAGTGGTATTATGCTATAAGTGGATTTTGCACTTTCTGTTCCGCAAAACATCCTTTTATGGGAACATCACTGTGGACTAATCAACCGGAACTAAAGAACATTGATCTGGAGAAGGGTGTCTAAGGACTACATTAGGGGCTCTTCAGAGACAAGAGTGAAAGGACTTCCATGGCAGCAGCTGTAATGAAACTAAACAAACAAAGAGAAAAATATTTTCCCTTACATAGAATGCATACACTGATGATTTTCTACTCAGTATATGGTGGCAACCGCAAGACATGCTTTAATTGAAGTGAGCTTGCTTATTACCTACTACAAATGCAGGCCTGGTAGTTCTGATAAACACATGACTCCAACCTAATCAGGTTTTGTGTTAATACTACAGATACGTGAATTGAGCCCAAAATTGTTAGTAAATAGGGACACAAAGATTTGCACCTCACTGTACTTGATGCGATTGAAAACTGATGAGATTTTCAATCTTTCCCAATCAATATCCAACTGAGCTCCTATTGGTGTATTGGTTAGGGATTTCATTGATTTGCACCCATACACTGGCCACTAAGCTTTCAACTTTTCAACCAGCTCAGTTATTACTGTAAGTAACAAGACTATCTAAAGGTCCCATAAAATATATTCACATTGAACAAATTTGCATGTTACCGTCTTTACTCAAATTGGAAGCAGAGTTTATTGCTTTCCACTGGATTCAACTTGGTGCTTAACCTAAAGCTCTATAATTATGTATACATCTTAAAAAATTGTTCTCTATAATGATCCATCCCTGTGACCCTTGCTGAGGTGCATGAAAAAACATTCAATAAAATTGTAATTTATGATAAACAGTAACTTCAACCAGTAACAAATGTTAGTGTGTCACCTTGTTGAGTATCTCTGTGCTATTAAACTGTCTTATTGTGAGAGTGATTGATGGCCAAAGTCTGTCTTTGTCTTTTGTGCAGCTTTGTGACTGACAGAAGTGTGCCACTGGTTAGAGAGGGAGGCCGTATAATTCAATAGACAATCAGTTTACAAATTCATGAATGGCCCTTCAAGGCAAGGGAAAAATAAAAAGCAAGGTCAACATGTGTTTGGGGTATTTGATTAGAAGTGGACCAGCATGCATGCATCCTCCTGGTCTGCCAAACGCCCAAGCTTTGTCTATTCCAGACACCAGATGGGAAGCAATTACATGAGTGACAGGCGGGTCATCTGGTGTATGTATGAAAAGGTTGCATACATTTTGGTGTTAAAAAAAATGTTAATTTAAAGCTCATTAACTTCTTTACTGCTTGCAAGCCTTTTTTAAAATGTTAGAATTCAAAGATATGCACATAGTAAGGTAACGATCCCGTGGATACAAAAATCCTACAATATTACAAAAATCTTTGAAAATAAAAACAGCTATATAATAGTTTGCCTATAGCATCCTTTTATGCTTGGCTTGTATTACTGGAGGTGAATACAGATTTTTGAGGACACCATTTATTTTATTAAGCAGAACGGTATAACTTGTGCATTTCAAGATGCAATTTGTAACAGAGAACTCACAGTGATTTGGGTGGCATAGAAATGGGCACAACTCTTTGAGCTCTGCCTTACCACGCCACCCATTCCTAATAGACCTGATATATCTTAACACAAGGTTCAAAACTACCCATTTATATAGCTTTACCTCCCTACAAACATTTGCTGAAGTATCTACATTATTTTATGTCCCCTTTACTAACAACCTTTACCCCTAAGTTGAAACATATTGCTCTGTGTAAGAGTTTAAGGAAACTGTTCCTTTCTGTACATCTAACCAATGCTGGTAGGGGATCAATTATCCGGGAAACCCATTATCCAGAAATTTCCATATTACAGGAAGGCCATCTCCTTAGACTCCATTTTGTTCAATTAATTAAAATGAATCAAATAATTCAAATAATATCAGACAAGGTATATATTGTCCTGTTGTGGCAATCTTTCTTTTCTGTGCTTGACATGATCCACTTTAAGGGGCCGATTCACTCAGCTCGGGTGAAGGGTTCGAATGAAAAATACTTCGAATTTCGAAGTATTTTTTGGGTACTTCGACCATCGAATTGGTTAAATTCGTTCGAATTCGATCGAAGTCGAACGAAATCGAACGATTCGAAGTAAAAATCGTTCGACTATTCGACCATTCGATAGTCGAAGTACTTGCCCTTTAAAAAAAACTTCGACCCCCTACTTCGGCAGATAAAACCTACCGAAGTCAATGTTAGCCTATGGGGAAGGTCCCCATAGGCTTGCTAAGCTTTTTTTGATCGAAGGATTTTCCTTCGATCGTTTGATTAAAATCCTTCGAATCGTTCGATTCGAAGGATTCAATCGTTCGATCGAACGAAAAATCCTTCGATCGTTCGATCGCAGGATTTGCGCTAAATCCTTCGACTTCGATATTCGAAGTCGAAGGATTTCAATTCGAGGGTCGAATTTCGAAGTATTTTTAACTTCGAAATTCGACCCTTCGTGAATCGGCCCCTATATCTGCAATCGTTAAGAGTGGCCAAGGGCAAATGCAGTCAGGCTGACAATACTATGTGCACCCCCTAAAGGCACTTCAACAAGGGGCTCCATAAACATATTTTTATGAAGCCATAATGAATATAATCTAGCTCCTAGACAAAACTTCACATTTTTTCATGTATTGCCTCATTTGGCCACCCTATGTTTGGATGGCAAGAAGGGCTCTTTTAAACCCACAAGCACAACCTCTGAAAGGCATTTGCCAGCAGGATTTTAAAGAGGCCTTTGTCCCAAAAAGCCAAAAGGCTCTGGGCACATGTGTTGCTAACTTTACCAGAATACTATGGTTGAGAAATACATCACTTAAAGGAGAAGGAAAGTCATTTCACACTTGAGGGTGCCAAATGTTAGGCACTCCCAAGTGAATGCATTTACTTACCTGAAACCTCGGGCCAGTGCTCCTATCAGCTGAAAACTGCACCGGCCTGGGGTTATTACAGTGAGCACCATGGAACGATCCTCTTCTGGCTTCTTCTTTCGGCTGCACATGCGCATTAGAATGAAAAGCCGAACTATAGCTAAAAAGTCAGCTATTTCATTCTACTGCACATGCGTCTGCTCCGGGAAATTTGAAGAAAGAAGAGGATCGCTCACTGGAATAACCCCGGGCCGGTGCAGTTTTCTGCTGATAGGAGCACCGGTCTTTAAGATAATACACTAACTACAAATGTTGAGCTCAAATATGTACTTGCCAGAGCATTCGTTAAATCGACACCCAGATGATTGTTCAAAAACACAGACTAAACTTTCCTGGGTAGAATAATTTGTGACAATGTGTTTTGCCAAACATTTTTACAAAATAAAGCAAGTCTTAAATAGGGCTCATTTTTCCTTAGAGAGCTCCCGGTGCCTGTTTTGTGTTAACAGTTCTGGGTAAATGCAGAGAAAGAGCTCCTGTCTGAAGGAATGAAATAACAGAGGAACTTCAAACCTGCTCAAATGCTCTTTCCATCAATTTATTGTTAGTCAAGGTATTAGAACAGAAACAGCTTGACATTTACACAGAGCTACTAGTAGCAGCTACAAACATAGACAATATGCTGTCTTTACATATGTTCTAGCAGAGGCAATTCTCAGCATTGTCTATGGCAGGGTATTTTCTGGTGTTTTGTAGCTGCTACTAGCTCCATGTGTCTTCAACCTAAGGCCACATGAGGAGATTTGGGGAGATTTTGTCACCTGGCGACTAATCGCCTCGTCTTCTGAGCAACTATCTCCCCGAACTGCCTCAGCGTTTTTTCCCATAGTCTACAATGAAAAGTCGCCGCGCTAATGCAGACGCGGCGATGGGTTTTCTATAGTCGTCCGAAGTTGCAGCAACTTTGGTGCAACTTCAGGCAAGTATAGAAAACGCATTGTGCATGTGCATTAGTGCAGGCGACTTTTCATTGTAGACTATGGGAAAAAACGCTGAGGAAGTTCGGGGAGATAGTAGCTCAGAAGACGAGGCGATTAGTCACCAGGCGACAAAATCTCCCCGAATCTCCTTGTGTGGACTAACCCTTAGGCTTGTAGGAAATAGAAAGAACATTGTCAGCACACTACCATTCCCATAATTCCTTTGTACACCGGTAGAGATGTTGACAATTGTACTCCTACAGCTGGGACATTCCCTGCTTTGAATTAGCATCCAATCAAACTCAATTGATTATCAGTCGTACAACATATTTGCATTTGTTGAATAATATCACTTCTAGAAAACATGACAGTCCTGTGGTTTCAAATGCAGCTGCGCATCATCCAACACACATCAGCATTTTTTGTAATTTAATAGGGCTCAGAACATCCGACCTATTAGATGATCCAGATTAAATGATTATTGATACCGTGTTTTCACCCAGGAGAGAACATGCGTCTCATTGTTGAGGAGACATCCGAGCTGTGTTCAGTACAAAAGGAAACACCTGTCTTTGCAAGTAATACTTTCACCACAAACTGTGGTTATCTCTTACAGCCAGCTGGTGTAGAAAGTGCAAACCAGCAGAAAAGAGTGGCTGAGGTTACATCAAACATCTGTAATATGCTACATGTAGGCAATGGGCGCTTTCCTGTGCCCCTGTGCTTCTGAGATTTCAGATACCAACTTTAAATTGAGGTAATGGGCCCCAATTAAAAGGGTTGTTCACCTTCAAATTAACTTTAATTATGATGTAGAGAGTGATATTCTGAGACAATTTGCAATTGGTTTTCATTTTTAATTACTTGTGGTTTTGAATTTTTAGCTTTTTATTCAGTTGCTCTCTGTTTTGCAATTTCAGTAATCTGGTTGTTAGGGTACAAACGACCCTAGCAACCATGCAGTGATTTAAGTAAGACACAGGAATATGAATAGGAGAGGGACTGAATAGAAAGAGGAGTAATGGAAAGTGGCAATAACAATAAATGTGTAGCCTTACAGAGCATTTGTTATTTAGATGGGAAAGGGTCAAAAACTATAACAAATAAAAAATGAAGACCAATTAAAAAATTGCTAAGCATTAATAATTCTATAACATACTAAATGTTAAAGGAGAAGGAAAGCTCCAAGACAGTTTATTGCCAATAGAATAGCCACAATAGTGCAAACTAGAATGCTATATTTATTCTGCAGAATGCGTTACCATACCTGAGTAAACAGCTCTAGACACTGTCTCTGTTTGTTTAGGATAGAAGCTGCCATATATGCTTGGTGTGACATCACTTCCTGCCTGAGTCTCTCCCTGCTTACTAACAGCTCTGAGCTCAGATTACAGTAGGGATGGGAGGAGGGAGGGGGAGAGGAGCAAACTGAGCATGCTCAAGGCCGTGCCCTGGAGGTTTAAGCTGAAAACAGGAAGTCTGATACAGAAGCCCATGTGTACACAATAAAAGCAAAGAAATGTGGTGTTTCTTTTGACAGAGGACTCAGAGCAGCATTACTTTGAGGGTTTACTGGTGTATTTATATAGACCTTTCTGATAAAGCTTACTTAATTTTAGCCTTTCCTTCTCCTTTAACTTCAAAGTGAACCAACCCTTTAAGTAGAAGATTTGTTGGCCTCCCTAATGCCTTTGATAATATCCTAAAGGTCTAGCTTCTGGGAAACATAGAGAAACCACCTGCTGCAAGATCAATATTGACCCTTAACTCCTGCAATCTTGCAACCAGGGGCAATCCACAGGCTGCTGCCGTCTGAGGCAGCAACCCCGATGCCGCCCCCCTCTCCCGCTCCGTGCTTAAAAGTTTAGTGTCAGAGCGGGTCAAAAGGGGCGATATCGCTAGTGTAACGAGTGCGTACTGCGCTTTCTGCACTAGCAGAGCTGAATTTCCGGTTTAAATGTTTTGCTGCCCCTTTTAACTGTCCGTTCACGAACCGAATCCTAATTTGCATATGCAAATTAGGGGAGGGAAATTGCATGACTTTTTGTCAGAAAACAAGGAAGTAAAAAATGTTTTGCCCTTCCAACCCCTAATTTGCATATGCAAATTAGGGTTCGGATTCGGTTCGGTATTCGGCCGATTCAGAGGTTCGGCCAAATCCAAAAAAGTGGATTCGGTGCATCCCTAATTAAAAGTCAATTACACGCATCCCTAGGAACCCTTTCCTTACTTAAAAAAACCCTTTCTAGGATACCCATTGCCTACTTGCTATAAAGATAGGAGATTAAAATAGGAACCTTACCCCCCTCACAGTTTTAGTATCCACAGTACCTCTAAAAATTATTTGATTACAGTGGTCCCCCATCATCTGAACACAGTGTTTATGCCATGGTTGGCCCTGGAGGCTTCCCTCTATCTGCTAGGCACAGCTATTCTCTACCTTCATCACAATGTTTTTTTTTTTCTAGTTATAGTTTACATTTTCATTTTCTTCTTTGTCTGGCACCAGACCAGTAATTAAATAACCCCTATAATAATTAGGTATCTGCCATACACTAGAAGTTTTATATTTCTATAACCTACATTATACTGTATGAAGATACTGTACTTAAGATCATTATTATGGATGGATTGTATCATATCTAGCATGTTTTCAATTTTTGAAGCCATGTTTGTTGTGGCAGATGAACCTCTTCTTCATTTCTGCACATGCAAAATTTTAATCATCAGGTCGGGAGCACTGGGGATTGGCGAATGGAAAATTAAAAAAACTATTGTATCTCATGATCAGCCCCATAGCTTCCAAACCAATGTGGGTGTGGTTGGGCTTCATGCCGCCCCCTAAAATCCTGCTGCCCTGGCCTTGGTGGCCTTTCCAAAATCTGGGCCTGACAGTGGCCATTTTAGTGGGCATTTTTTTAAATTACTGGTATGGTGTTAGAGGGGACATGTTTCTACAGAAACTATAAAGTATGTTTGAACATTCTTTGCATGAAGGGATGCTGTCCCAGTATGGAGTGGTATTCTGAAGTATCCTTCAAGCTTAGATGGACTTCCACCAAGTTGATGCCTCCACTGCTCGTGATTCGGAAGAAGTGGTCATATGTCCTGAAAATCTGTCTTTAGAGTAGACACACACGAGAAAACTTAAAGCTTAAACTGCGCCCTCTTTATAAATAAGAACTTCTCCCTTCCCTTCACTGCACCCTATGAGGGGACCCCACATTTTTGAGGAACCCTGAGTTATGGCATTATACTTGTGCTTGTTTAATAATGTTTTTCATTCAGCATTATACTATTCCTAATAAATTAATTTAAGGAACGTTCCTTAAACCTTGCCGTTAAAAATATTGTGTGCATTCCCACCTCATACCCTGTTTTTTTTATCTTTTTAATGTTTATATAACTGTTAAGCAGACACGGTTCCGTATTTATCAAAATCTGAATTTTTCAGAGTATTTTAATAGAAAAGTCCACCCGAACTACAATCCACGACATTATTTATTATTAAATAAGCACAATTTAATCGCATTGGATAAAAACTTAATAAAAATGAGTGAAAATCCAAATTGTATGTTTTTTTCGTATTTTTTTCTCAAATTGCTTGATTTTTTCGCACTTCTTCCCAAAAAGTCTGAATTTTTCTGATTTTTGCCGGTAAAGCCCTACATAGTCAGATTTTCAGGCTTATTCAAGTGCTGACCACAGAAACTTCCATATAGAATAGGGACCTCTCCCACTGACTTATATACAATCTCTGCAGGTCTGAGATGGAGTATTTTTGGATTCAGACTTTTTCCATCCTCGCGGTTTAATAAATCCTGAAAAATTTGAGGTTTCCACGAAAAATTCAGATTTTATAGTTTTTTTGATTCAGACTTTAATAAATAACCCCCTACATGTATGGAAATCCAACTTACAGAAAATAGGTCCCATACCTGTATAATGATAAATTATTTTGTTAGCACAAAAAGGATGTCCACTTCTTTCAACAAGGAAATATCGATTAACGTATTTGGAACAGCTACAGTACTCTTGTGGCCATTGTATGTTACATTTGTATAATAATAATAATATATCTGAAAGGAAAATTAACATGTCAGCTATGCGTACAAACAGGTATGGTAGAAAAATATTAAAATTAAAATATATTTTCCTGCTAGATGTTTTCTCTTGGTTTGTGCCATGAAAATGGGAGGTTTAGAAACATTGAATATCCATAACAAAATGCTGCACCTTATGCTTAGGGAGGAGCACAACCTGTGGCCCACCTGTGCCCTTGTTTCAGAAAGGTTGATCATTTTACAGAGTCATAGGCATTTAGTGAAATAAAACCTTCTGAAATAGAGCTAGTTGCATTGCAGTACAAGAGATTATCCCTATTATGGCCATTATCTTGTCTTTCAAACAGACTGCTCTGCTATGAGATCCATTACCATGAGTATAAATTTCTGAAACACAATACATTATCCAGCATATCGTTCTGAAGATTGCGGTCAGATTAACATTGTTTTCTGGCACTCTGAGTGATATAATAAATGCATGATCCTCATAAACAACTAAATCTGTGTGACAAACATTCATCTGTCAGAAATAAGGCAACAGAGGTTTGAGTGACTTGAAGCCTTTGCTTGATGTTTCAGACCTGCCTCAGAGTCGTTTAAGGGAAAATATCCTCTACTTGTATGTGTGGGCCAAAGTCACTTTTCTTTCCATAAATGGTCCCTAAAATATATTGCCTTAGGCCAGTCTGCTCCCTATGTATGTTTGCATTTATTTATACAGGTATGGGACCTGTTATACAAAGTGATTGGGACTTGGGGGCAGATTCACTAAAGGGCGAAGTGACTAACGCTGGCGAAAATTCGTGAAGTCATTTCGCAACTTCGCAAATTTACTATCAGTCACCCTGGCGAAAATTCGGCAGCAATGACGATAGCCTAGCGCAACTTCGCACCCTAACGCTGGCAAAGTTGCACTCTGGCAAAGGGGGCGAAAACACCCAAATTGACTAACATTGGTCTTTTTCTGAGCGTGACCTCCTTCGCCAGAGTTTACTTCGCCAGGTTAGAGCAGGCGAAGTGCAATAAAGTAGATACATTTTCTAAGTCCCAAAAAATGCTGGCGTCTTTTCCTTTTTAAGGGTGATAGGCTGAAGAAAATCAAACATTTTTTTGGGGGCACCCTCCTTCCCACCTACATTTCCTAACATATGGCACCTAAACTATACAGTGGGCACATGTATAGGGCAAAATAACAACTCTATTTTATTTTATGAAGCTTTCCCAGCTTGTGTAATGTATTTGGTGCTACATATACATCCATTGTACTTTAACTTGGCGCCGTATGCAAATTAGGCATCGCTAGCGTAACTTCGCTTTGCTTCATGAATTAACGCTAGCGCAACTTCGCATTATAGTGAATTTGCGTAGCGCTGGCGAAACTAAGTCTGGCGAAGTGTGGCAGAGTGTGGCGAAGCTATCGCCAGCGCAACTTCAGATCTTAGTGAATCTGCCCCTTGGGGTTTTCCGGATAAGGGATTATTCTTTAATTTGGATCTCCATACTTAATCAGGAGCATAATTATATATAGACACCCAAGGGCATGTGCAAGGGCATGTGCCTAGGGTGTCTCTCAGGTTCCTAACTTACTGTAAAAAAAAAAACACGGACTACTTACTGATGTCAAGCTGTTACTTTGGGGGCGATGTTAAATATAGCCCTTACATCTAAAACCTTAAAGTCTAAACCCAATAATATTGTTTTGGCTGCAATAGGGATTCATTATATCTTAGTTGAGACAAAGTACAAGGTACTACTTTATTATTAAAAAGAAAAAGGAAATCATTTAAAAAAAAATTAATTATTTGATTAAAATAGCATTTATAGCAGATGGCCTTCCAGTAATTTGGAATTTATATGGAATTTGCCACGCTTTAGAGTCTATACTGAAACAGTGTCCTCTGGTGCCCAGATAAAATTGCAGGATGAGTTCTTGCATTGCAAATAAATAACCTTTGAACCTAGAATCTCCCAGGAATGGAATATATTATTTTAATCTATGGAGAAAAGTCATTTATCCACAATGTCTTTGTAATTCCTTGATGCCTGTGAGATCTTAAAACCATAAGATGAATAAAAAGAAAAGAAAATGGCAATCAACACTAAACACAGTTTATTTCTATGAAAGTGCAAATAACATTTCACAGATAAATAATATAGGTTTGAATAAATAACATAAATAATATAAAACATATTAGGCCACGAGACGTATTTTCCTTCTCCATGGTCATCATTTTGGAATTAGTGTCACCATTTAAACCACATGTCAATTTAGAAGATAATGGTGGTCAATAAACATTTTTATACAGTATTTAATATTGGCACAGCATGCTCTGTTACTGGAAGCTGTATTTCAGCTTGATCTGATGAGCTGACCTTAAAGGCTGAATATACCTAGTTTATTATAAGGACTAGGGTGAGGCACGGTGGATGTCTGCCTTGGGCACTAGAAGAAGTGGAGAGCACAAAGACACAGCAAGGAGCAGGCTCATACCCTCCCCCTGCCCTCTTCAGAATCTTAAATTGAACAAAGGAACAATGGATTTTTTTGGTTTTACAAGCTGAAAGGCTTTAAGTGGGACACTGGCAACAACATAGGGCAAAAGCCATATTGCCTTGAATACTGAGGGACCAGGAAATCCACCACAAATTGCCTGCACTTAGGGTTGCCACCTGGCCAGTATTTTACCGGCCTGGCCCGTAAAAATAATGGCTGATCCTAATGTTATTAATAATGGAAAAAGATAAATATATAGGAAGGCTGGCATTTTTTTCCAATAAAGGTGGCAACCCTACCTGCACTACCATTTTAGGAACCAGATATAATGTCCATGTCTCATTCTGTCCAATGAGAAACCTTTAGTGCCTTTAGATACATTTATAGTCTCTATTGTCTTTTCTCACTTCAGGAAAACTTTCAGATATTTAAAATAAAATATGTTGTAGAGGATGTAGTTAATCTAATCTAATACTTGGAAGGATCACTGGATTGAAACATTAAATATCTTAAAATAATACAAATATTTTGTGAAACCAATTGATTTAGGGTCCTCCTCATTTCGATGAGGGTGTTAATGCTATGGCAGTTATTCCAAACAATATTTCTAGGAGGTAGCAAGACAACCAAGAACTCGACACCACATAACCTAGAATCGTGTGCTATTCTTTCCTTTGTGCAAATGAGTTGCTAGTGCACCAGCAGTGAAAGAGTTACAGCATAAATATATTTTCATCATTTTTTGGCTTTTTTACAGTCATTGGCAAGTGGCTGAGCTGTTTATTTTGGTATGTCTTCCTTCAGTCGTCTTCATAGGCACAGTTAGAAGCTCCAATATATTCCACAGTCCTCTTTAGCTTCAACCCAATTTTCTCCAGTAGACTTGGTGCTCTTTTTGGGACAGTCTGGGTAGTAAGGGGCAAAGTGGCTTCATCTTTGGGGTTCTGTGGTCGCTGATCTCTGCACCTGATGAATGATATCAATGGGGAATATTAATCTGTGCACTGCAATCCCACCTATAAGGTTATAGCATTGCCAGAAGCATCTCTTTTTGGGGTGTATCCTCATGGTATAATTGGAAATAGGTGCACTCAGCTGTAGTTACAATTATATAGTCCAGAGCTAAAATAGCCATTATCCTTAGCTTGAAGTGCATATCTGGGTCATAATGTCGATGTATTTTAAATTCTCATTTCTACAAGCGACCTGAGTGACAGCTTTTTGATTTTGAATGGGGCCAAAATGACAGCCACCACAGCTGATTTCCAATAATGCCAAATATATTGATCAACCAGTCTGGAAAATCCAATCCAAAATGGGCAAATTTACTTGTTTCATGATACTTGCAGCTTAAGCACCAATACCAAATGGCTATGCAACAAATAGGGGGATCATTTGCAAATTTGTACCTGGGCAGTAACCCATGGCAACCAATCAAATGCTTTTATTGATCATCCTGCAGCTGTCTAAAAAAACAAACACTTATTGGTTGCTATGGGTGGCTACCCATGTGCAAATTTGTTTTTTTCAAAATGCATCAGTTAAAGGAGAAGGAAAGGTTAAAACTAAGTAAGCCTTATCATAAAGGTCCATCTAAATATACCAGTAAACCCCCAAACTAATGTTGTTCTGAGTCTCCTGTCAAAAGAAACACTGCGTTTCTTTCCTTCTATTGTGTACTCATGGGCTTCTGTATCAGACTTCCTGCCTTCAGCTTAAACCTCCTTGCCCTGGGCAAGAGCATGCTCAGTTTGCTCCTCTCCCCCCACCCCTCCCTTCTCTACTGTAATCTGAGCCCAGAGTAGGGAGAGACTCAGGCAGGATGTGATGTCACACCACATTAATACTGCAGCTCCTATTCTAAACAAACAGAGAGTTTCTAGAGCTTTTTACTTAGGTATGATAAAACATTCTACAGAATAAATAGCATTCTAGCTTGCACTATTGCAGCTAATCTATTGGCAATAAAATGCCTCCGTAGCTTTCCTTCTCCTTTAATAGTGCTGCTCCAGCAGAATTCTGCACTGAAATCCATTTTTCAAAAGTGCAAACAGATTTTTTTATGTTCAGTTTTGACATCTGACATGGGGCTAGACATATTGTCAGTTTCCCAGCTGCCCCCAGTCATGTGACTTGTGCTCTGACTTTAGTCACTCTTTACTGCTGTACTGCAAGTTGGAGTGATATTACCCCCCCCCCAGCAGCCTAACAAAAGAACAGTGGGAAGGTAACTAGTTAGCAGCTCCCTAATACAAGATAACAGCTCCCTGGTAGATATAAAAACAACACTCAGTAGTAAAACCCAAGTTCCACTGAGACTGATTCAGTTACATTAACTAGGAGAAATAACAGCCTGCCAGAAAGTAGTTCCATCCTAAAGTGCAGGCACAAGTCACATGACTGGGGCAGCTGGGAAACTGACAATATGTCTAGCCCCATGTCAGATTTCAAAATTGAATTTTAAAAAATTAGTTTGCTCTTTTGAGAATTGGATTTCAGTGCAGAATTCTGCTGAAGCAGCACTATTAACTCATGCGTTTTGAGAAAAACATGTTTTCCCATGACAGTATCCCTTTAACCCCAGTTTGAGGTTGGAAAATAATAATAAGGACATTTCTATTTTTCCTAGATAAAGGACTGTTATACTGATGTATATATCCTTGTTACCCATATTTATATGAAACATTTTTTATAGCAGCAGTAGTGTTTAAATGCACAATAAAATCAATAAATGTTTTTTTTTAACTGGATGCTGGTGTTTGAACTGAGATCATTTTTGCATGGCGCAGTTTTATGGTAAAGAGATAACCTTTAACCTTGGCCACCTGTCACTGTTTTAAGTCAAGGGAGTACAAGGGACCTGACCTACTTTAATTACACAGCGCACTATTGTCATGAGAGGAGGAGTCGGTGGAGCAAGCCAACTTACCCCAGTGTCTCATAGCTGATGGGCAAAGCGGGCACATTGGGTGCATTCTGTTTGTCTGGGCTGCAGGCTGGAGGCGTGCTAAGGCTTTTCTATATAATGTAAGCAAAATACACCCAGTTAATATATATTGCAAAAAGATGACTATGGAGGCAATAAGAAAAGGTATCAATGTATAATCTGTATGTCTATATAAATGGATATATTTGCATTGTACAGTACTATGGAATATATTAATGCTTTATAAATATGTTATAATAATAATAACAACAAAAATAATATCCTTTACTGAGACACTATAGTGATTTAAAAAATCTCCTAAAGTAAAAAAAGTTAAGCAAGTATTCTACAAGTCAATCAGACGTGCAAGTTCGGGAGCTCTGTACTTACTGCCAACCCCCCAGTAGTGGCATAACTAGAAATTACTGGGCCCACAGTGTACTTTGCACTTATGGCTGGAATTTTAATAAGACATTAGGTGCAGAGGTAATCTTTTGCAAACCTTTGTACTCTAACACATGTGTCTTGGGTCTCAGTAAATGACCCCTACTGTCTCACTGATGTCTGTAGAGGAGAATTAATTGATAAAGAACAGTTTGATCGGTCTCTAAAACCAAACTATGCAGAGTAGCAAGGCTCCCTGAACTAAAAAATATACAATTGAGTATAATTAAAAGTGTAGACCCATGGGGCAGACTGCACTAATTAATGTGCAGCTGTGCAGAGAAGAACCATATATAGTCAGGGCTTAATTCAGGGTTCTGGGTAATTGATGTAAATATTAGAAATATCTTTCAATTATTTTATATAATTAAAGAAAGAAAAAAAACTGGGAATAATTTATTGTTTAAGCAAAGAAGTCAAATGACCTTTAGGGTCAGGGCACACACTCAGATTCGCCCGGCAACAAATCTCCTCTTCTTCGGGGTGACTAATCACCCCGAACTGCCTGCCACTGACTAGAATGTAAAGCGCCGGCGAGATGGCACTCAGAGCACTTCGTTTTTTTGAAGTGCCCAAAGTTGCCTCACGAGAATGTAAATCGCCGGTGGGAGGCAGTTAGGGGAGATTAGTCACCCCGAAGAAGAGGAGATTTGTCGTCGGGCAACTAATCTCCCTGAATCTGAGCGTGTGCCCTGAACCTAAAGGGGTGGCTCACCTTTAAGTTAACTTTTATTATGTTATACAATGGCTTATTCTAAGCAACTTTTCAATTGGACTTCATTTTTTCTTTCTTATAGTTTTTCAATGATTTGCCTTTTTCTTCCAAGCCTTTCCAGCTTTCAAACGGGGGTCACTGACCCCAACTTAAAATCAAATGCTCTGTAAGGCTACAAATGTATTGTTATTTCTACTTTTTATTCTTCATCTTTCTATTCAGGTCTCTCCTAATCATAATCCAGTCTCTCATTTAAACCAATGCATGATTGCTAGGGTAATTTAGATCCCGTTGAAACTGCAAACTGGAGAGTCTCTGAATAAAAAGCTAAATAACTCAAAAAACGTAAATAATAACAAAATGAAAACAAAATTGCAAATTGTCTCAGAATATCTCTACATCATACTAAACATTTATTTAACGGTGAACAACCCCTTGAATTGATTCTGTGCCATCAAAATATTGCATAGATTATAAAATCCAAATGTAAATCTAACAAGATATTTGCACATTTCAGAAAAAGAGACTTACAGTTTTGGGCTGTGCAGTTTGTTTGCGTCGGCTAAATCGTGATGATTTTTTTTCAGTGCTTTGAACTACAAAATAAAGTCATAGAATTATTGGGTGCCCTATATAAATAAAAGATATTCAAACCCCTTCAGTACTCTAAGGCATACATTAGAATAATACTATAACAATGGAAATGTCTGTGTATTTTTACAAATAACTCGGTCCTGACTGGGAGAGAAGGTCCTTCTCGGGAACCTTATTTCTACCAATGAATTGGTAGTTTAAGAGAATGTCTTAACAGTAGTACAGTATTGTGGTTCTATTATCTGGAAGGCTTGGGATCCGGGGTATTCTTAGTCATTTCCATAACTTAAACTGCTGTAACTGAAGGCATTATAAACATTTCCACATCCAACCACAACAAAAAAAATTAATTTCATTCTAAAAAAAAATATGATTCATGGTAAGATGAAAGCTTGCTGAATAATAAGTTTCCAAATAAAACATTTACCAGAATGCTTATCTTCCTGAGACAATTCTTAGGAGGTAGTGTAATAAAAGTCATAGACTACAAGGTTTAGTAATCCATAAGAACAAATCTGATACGCACACCAAACCTGGAGACTATAAAATGCTGCTTTCTGATTGTTAGCTATGGGCAAGAAGACACAATCATTTATTTTACCGTACTGTAGGTTGGTATGGTGCTCTGACACAATTTTCGCTTGGGCTTCATTTTATTTTTTATTGTGTCATTTGCAAATGATGCAAGATATTAAAAATTGTCTTCAAATACCATTGTCAACTGATACTGTGTTAAGGTGAATGGACCCTTGCATACTTACTGTGCTTCGTAGTGTTCTCCACTGCAAGCCTCCACATGTCATTGTTTCTGTGAAGAGCTTGCAGGAGCTCCACTTGCTGTGCCACAAGTTCCTGAGCCAGATGAGGATGTGTATCATAAGACAGTGCCCCCTACAGTTCAGAAGTTAAAGAAATTTTATTTTTATAGGTCTGATCAAAGTTTAACCTCAATACATACATTCACATCACTTCACATAGGCCTCCTTTAGAAAGAGCTAAGTGTAAACATTATTGCAATTTGCAATGTGTGTCTTGCTCATAAAGATAGCCATAGGTAGCACAACCCTGTATAGTTTCCAGCTGATTGGCCTGCAGGTTAAACAGACGAATACTGTATGAGGGGCTGCCTATCTATTGGAGGAACAGCCAGAGTTAAATAGAAGCTGTGACTCCCATTCATTACCTTGTCATCTAATTCAATTTGTATGCACTACACATGGAGTTCTTTTCCCTCTCCCAGGGTACTTGACAAACAATGCTTCACCTCTGTAGATGGTGACTCCAAGTACATTGACTTGAACTGCCAGCCAATGGGTGCAGAGAAACCCTAAACCAGTTGGGCCCTAAAGAAAGACACTGATAGCAACTGGGCTTTCCTCAGTCTAGTAATTGTGGGCACAGGACAACATGCTGTACCCAGTGTATGGTATCTTTATTTATAATTAGGGTTGCCACCTTTTCTTGCCTTGGACTGCGAACAGGGGGCTTCACCAGTCACATCAGAGGCAGCGCTGATGACACAAAGGGGCAGACCAGTGGCACAAAGGGGCCAGTCAGTGACACAAAGGGGTGGGCCAGTGATGCAAAGGGGTGGGCTAGTGATGTGGCAACCTGTGATTGGTCAAATCGCACAGGAAGCAGGGGACAGGCCTGCCCGGTTTTCATAGTCTGTTTGGAGCAATAATGGTCTCTCGTGTATTATTAACATTATTGTCCTGTATATTTCTGATTCATATAATTAATCATGCAGAATATCTTGTGCCAATAAGTCTCTGTTCTCTCCAGTACAGGCTACTATAAGGACTACTGCGTGTGTATATTCTGGGGTGATAATCATGGATTGAGGGCTACCTTCTGCTTGCCATTGCGATCTGTGGCACCAAGCAATCATACCATAATACTTTATCCTTACCTTATTCACATGGGTCGTCTTCTGAGCAGCTGAAGTCTTTTCTCTGGCTGATTTGCATGCTGAAAATAAATGAATATAAAATCTGTCATGGTTTCAAGACAGAAATAAAGCTATGATTCTGCACGATAACTGTCCCTTATCTACCGTGCTTATATTACTTACATCCTTGTTCAATACAACTCCACATTGTGTATATTGCATAAACAGGTCCTTGATACTCAACTACCCTCTCACTCTCTCACACTCAGCCTTCCCTACTAACAGATTGCAAGCCTTGCACTGCTCTACCATAGGCTCACATCCCTAGCATCCTTGTAGACCTCCCAGGGTTACATAAAAAGTGGTACAGAGTGGAAGTCAGCTGAAATAAATGGCAGCTCAGAGTACTGTGAAGGTTTCATTTATCTGAGCTATGCCATCACATCAACTACACATACACACTCTAGTTGGAGCATTTCCTCACTTGCATGGACAGCAAGACTACAATTCCCATGATGCACTATAAGGTTGTTGCTCATAGGAGGACAGACTTTGTAATAGGAATCATTTATTTTTTTCTGATGTCTCACAGTGCATTTTGGGAATTGTAGTCTTTTCAAAAATGGTCTATCTTAAAACAAACAAAGGACACAGTGTCCTTTGTTTGTTTTAAGATAGACCATGTTTGAAAAGACTACAATTCCCAAAATGCACTGTGAGCCTCATTCACACAAAAGGAACAGCATCTTAGAACAGTGACAATTATTATTGAAAGAGCTAGCTTTGAAAGAGCTCTATCCATTAAAGCGTAACAAAATAACTAAAGTTAAACTGGAAAATCATGACATAATCACGCATACCTGTATAAATTATAAACATCTCTCTCTGATGTCAGAAGTGGCCATTTATAATGTGCCAAATTGCAGTGATTTATGGTAAAGTATATAGGCTGTGTTAGAGAAAGGATATACAGGCAGCATGCAGGTCCCTTTATAGTCACTTACCCCTGGAAGGAGAAGTAGCTCTGATATTCTTTAAGTTCTTATAGCTCTTTCTGTGTAGCTTGATCATTTCTCCCTGAGGTAGACTTGTGTCCAGCAGCTTGAATGAAACCAGAATGAGCAGCTCCTAAATACGCTCGCAGGATTCTGCACCCCTGATCATTGTCCAGGTTTACAAAGGATGGACAGGCTGGTGCTGTGATCTCATCTCATTCCGTATTCCACATTGTAACATTATGTACTCCCATCTGTCTTCCAAAGAATTCCATTCACAAAGGAGTGCTGCCTAAGCTGACAGTGAACCATCTTTACACCCCAGGGCCAGTTGTGCTTCATTGCTTCCTGTTCCATCACAAATGACTAACACCATCTCTTTGCTTGTACAGTATTTTTTATAACATTATGACTTTGACATTATAGTTCTATCTATCAACTATCTACCAGCTAATTTATGTAACATATCTCATACAAAACTATTAAAATAGTTACAGTATAAAAAAGTGAAATCTATTAAATATATAGTGAATAAAGTACCCCCTCTTGTAAAATATAAGGATATTATAAGTTACCAAGGAGTTTCATGACCATATAAAAACACGAGGCCGAAGGCCGAGTGTTTTTATACAGGTCATGGAACTCCGAGGTAACTTCTAATATCCTCATATTTTACAACTGGGGGTACTTTATTTATTATAATACACAAATTTCAGTGAGTCATGTGACAGAAATGACATCAGAACTCACCGTTTATAACTGATGACATCAGAACTCACCGTTTATAAGGATATAATTTACAGGATATTCATGGCTTTTGTGTATTATATTATTATTGTTAATTATTTATGTAATTAAAACCAATGCCTGTACATACACCCAAAGAGGATGTGAATTGCTAGCAAAGATTTAGGGGCAGCTTTATTAATGATCACTATGGAATCCATGGCTGTAATTATGGCAACAATCAATTCATGGATATCAATTGAAATATACACTTAAACCTTGCCCCTAGACTCGTCTGGGTATGATACATAAGACTAGTAGATCCTTTTTTTTTTTAAAGGTCAAAGATATCAAATTGCTCAGGTGAGCATTAATAGATCTGTCCCTTAATCATCAAGATGATTAAGCAAATTAACTGTAGGAAAGAACATTTAAGGCTGTGGCACACAGGGATGATTTGCCTCCTCATAGACATCTATGGTAATCACCATGACCCTGTTGGTGCACCCATTAGTCAGGCTTGGAAATTCATATGTGTGTGTTTCCAAGCAGTAACTGTCTAACTCGTGGTAGCAAAGTCAGTGTCACACAATTACCATGGAACAGTATATGAAGATGGTTGAAGAGGGCCACTCCTGCAATGAGGCAAGGTGAGCCGTAAATGCTCAGATTCATCCTGCGAGCCATTGCACTGATCTGTAGCTGAGGGGCTATGGGGTTCCCTGAGGTAGCAGTCCTGGTGGGCCCCAGAACCTCAGTCCGACACAGGGTTTGTAATTCATCTACATCTAGGGGGTTATTTATTAAAATCCGAATGCCAAAAACTCCAAGAAATCACGTTTTTTTTACTATAAAATCCAAATTTTAAATGGAAAAAAAACCTAGAATTCTTGAGATATATTATACCCCGAAGATGGAAAAAAGGCTGAATCCAAATATCTGGCATCTCAGACCTACAAAGGTTGTATATAAGTCAACGGGAGAGGTCCTTATCCTATTTGGAAGTTTCTATGGTCTGTGCTGGAATTAGCCCCAAGATCTGACTATTTCGGACTTTTCAAGCAAATTCTGAAAAATTCGGACTTTTAGGGAAAAAGCCTGAAAAAACTGAGCGATTCGGGAAAAAATGGTGTTTTTTATAATAAATAAGCTCCAATCGTGGATTCTAGTTGGGTGGGTTTTTTAGATTGAACTACTCAGAAGAATTCGGATTTTTGTACCAAAGGCTGACTGTCTAAATCAAACTAAGCACTGATTTAGCGAGACCTTAATGACCTGTTATTTGGGCAGCTGTTGGTTGGGTTTACCTTTTTTGTCAACTTGTGGTATTTTTATAAGTAAATCTTTTTATATATTTTGGTGTGTCTGTTTATCTCTCTATTTTTTTCCCATTTCTATATTCAGCCTGCCACTTAAGATATGGAGCAGTATAGCAAAGTTAATAAGTGTTCTTTATCTATGTTGTCCATCAGAACTATAATAATAATAATAATAATAATAATAACATGACCGGTGGAATACTACAGTGCAGCTACTGTAACTGTGAATACAAAGGGCCATAAAATCTAACATGTCACGACATTTCCTTTGTTGGTGACAATAGTGCACATCAAACAATGAGTCTGAAATGTGACCTGGAGACTCAATTACAATTTGATTTATAGAGACACGTGTCCAGCTTTTCTTGTTGATGCCATTAGCATGAGACTTGGCTGGCGTGTTCATCTGCTCTTGGCCTGCCTCCCCTGAGCACTAAACAGCCTCAGCAGATGGAGAATTGCCTGTCCCACAAAGGAATTGTTTATCTTCCCATTGTTGCTCATTCAAGTGATCACAACAAATCCATTACCTACGCATAACAAGATCAGCGCCCCGGCCATTGCTGTTTGATTGGGGCTTGTGTTTTATTGCGGGATTTAATGTCTTAACATGAGTCAAGATAATACTGTCATTAAAATATAGACACCAAATTAAAAGTGTTTTTTGTGTGTGTGTGTCTGCAATGACAGCTCGGCACAATAAAGTAAATAAAGACTTTTTCCAAATACTTTCTATATTCTATTTGTGATCGTTTTTCTAATATTGAAGTGTAAATTCACCTTCTAAAGCGGCTCTGGGATGCGAGGGGGGTGCAGACTCTGTAACTGTTCTAAATTAATACATTTAGTTAATACATTTGTTATTTTTGAAATCCCTGAGTTAGTTAGAATAGTTGCTAATATTCCCACACAGATGCTGCTAAGAAATGCAGTATATCAACGAAATGTATCATCTAAATGTAGCAAATTGTTCAGAATCTGCTCCTGGATCACTGAGCTGCCAGAGACACGAACATTAAACTTTTAACTTAAAATTTGGGAAAACAGTAAAAAATAAAAGATGGAAAGCAATTGAAAAAAGTTTTGTTTATGGTGAACAATCTGAAAAAGTTTTTGGAAGGTGAACACCCCCTTCATCTCTTTTTTGAGGGAAAACAATCCTGTTGGGTTTTATTAATGTTTAAATGAGTTTTTACTAGATTTAAGGCATGGAGATCTAAATTATGGAAGCCCTTTATCTGGAAGACCCCAGGTCCCGAGCATTCTAGATAACAGGTCCCATACCTGTATCAGAGCTCACAAAGCCCCTGCTGTTCATAAATTGACCTTAATTAACACTTCCATACCTGCAAATACAGGTATTTTTGGAACCAAATGGAAAGTAATACAATTGAAACACAAATGTTTTATATGAAGAAATATAGCAGTAGAATTACATTGTATTGCTATCGGTAGTCTTCTTTGTTAAATCCGTCTTTGAGATGCCACATCAATTTAGGCTACATGGGCCAAGAACCCAGCGAAAATTGGTCAGAGCAAACGTTGAATTTTCTCTAGAGCTACTTTCTTTTTAGTGAAACTTTGTTAACGCACTTATGTATGTTATGTCAATTTAAATATGGTGGGTACATAAAGGTCATATGTATGGCCACTTATTATTAAAAATGTCCAAGGAAGCAAAATAAAGGCAAAAGAAATTGTCTTTTGTCCTAGACATGAGCCCACCCAAAACAAATGAGCTTCAAATGGTTAAAAAAGTGCAAACGTGTAAATAACATATATTAATAACTGACTGCTGTGAGTTATCTGACTGAGACAAACAGCTTTTTCTTTTCTCTGTTTGGGGTAAACTCATAGATACAAGTGCATTTCTTTTCTTTATGTGTTTTAGCTTTAGAGTTTCTAAGGGGGACATTTAAAAAAAAAGTTAATAAGGGGTTGTTATTTTACTGCTGGTAGCAAACAGCATTTTTTGTTTCCCTATTTCTGCTAATTAAGGGGGAGGAGTTAATCAGGTAAATTCTGATCAGGCTTTGTGTGCTTGTGAATTCAAAGCGAGTGTGGGAGCTGCTAAGCATGAGACTGTAAGTACCCAGTGTAAATATGAGTGCAAGTGGGTTTGCTGGTATCACTAAGTGTGTGTCTTGTCACATGTATGTGGTGTTGGAGCAGCAATTCCATGCAGTATTTACATGTGAGAGATGTCACTAGGTTTTCATCTTGGAATCTGAACTGCAGACTCTAGGGGAGCAGCACTGAGAGCAGCGGCAAACGAGGGGGAGGAAAGGAGGCTCACAGAGCAACCACTGGCAGGGGCTAGTGGAGTGGGGGGAGGAGAAGGGGCAGTGGTGGCTAATGAGGGAGGAAGGTTTGTGACAGTCAGGAGGGGAAGTAGGGGACAGAAGGGTAGGGCGGCTGGTCCACAGCTTGTTGAAAACAACAAATTCACCATTTTGGCTGAAGATGCTGGG
This sequence comes from Xenopus petersii, assembly GCA_038501925.1. NCBI lineage: Eukaryota > Metazoa > Chordata > Amphibia > Anura > Pipidae > Xenopus > Xenopus petersii. The sequence goes on along the minus strand of CM076683.1, from coordinate 110,135,851 downwards.
GAGGAAAACTCTGAACTGGCGTGTATGGAGCAGGCTGACTCTCAGAGCACCCTGGGAGGCTGGGGAAGACCCGGCAGTCTTGGTACACATAGGTACCAATGACCAAGTTAGAGGAGGTGGTGAAGTCCTCAAGAACAATTTTAGAAAACTAGGTGCCAAGTTGAGGGTGAGGACTATCTTCTCAGAGATATTACCTGTGCCACGAGCAACGCTAAGAAGACCGCAGGAGCTTAGGGAGATTAATGCGTGGCTGAGAGATTGGTATAGGGAGGAGGGTTTTGGGTTTTTGGAAAACTGGGCTGATTTCTCAGTTAGCTACAAGTTCTTTGCTAGGGATGGGCTGCACCTCAATGATGATCGTGCAGCTGTTTTGGGGGAGGAGATGGCTAGACGGTTGGAGGAGATTTTAAACTAGGCATGGGGGGGTTCAGTAAAAGATTCAATGGAAGACAGGTTAGATGAGATAGTGAGCAAAGAAAGGGAAAATGGGGGAGGAGATTTGGCTGGGGGTACTGTTAAGGATAGGGAGGACCACATGTCATTTGTTCAATATAGTACCAGTATTAAATGTATGTTTACAAATGCAAGAAGTCTGACTGGTAAAATGGGAGAGCTGGAGGTGCTGGTGCTGGAGGGAAAATATGATGTGGTGTGGCCGAAACATGGCTGAATGGCCGAAACATGGCTGAATGGCCGAAACATGGCTGAATGAGTCGCATGACTGGGCAGTAAATATCAGCGGCTATACTTTTTTGGAGGGACAGAGGCAATAGAAAAGGAGGAGGGGTATGTCTGTTTCTTAGGCAGGATTTAAAAGCTTATATAAAGGAGGAGGTTATGTTAGGAAGTGAGGGGCAGAAGTCTTATGGGTGGAGTTCTTCACCAATTGTAAAGAGTCCAGCAAATTAATTGTAGATGTATGCTATAATTAAGATGATCAGCTTGAAAAAGGAACTAAAATATTCTGAAAGCTTGCTATGATTATATTAGTTAGCCAATAAAGGTATCACCTTTATACCACTTTTGTTATTTTTTTTTATTTTAAAAGGGCTGCTCTGTAACATTTTTACTGGCTAACACAGTACAGCAACTTTACCTGCAATAATAATCTCTCTAATGCTTTATTTACCAGTAGATCTTTCCAGCTGACACAAGGTCACCCATTCCGATTAGAAGAAAAGAGGTTCTGCCTAAATATTCACAAGGGGTGAGAGCTGTGAAGATGTGGAATTCTCTCCCTGAATCAGTGGTACAGGCTGATACATTAGAGAGCTTTAAGAAGGGGTTGGATGGCTTTTTAGCAAGTGAGGGAATACAGGGTTATGGGAGATAGCTCATAGTACAATGATCCAGGGACTAGTCCGATTGCCATTTTGGAGTCCCCCTCTGAGGCAAATTGGAGAGGCTTCTGATGGGTTTTTTTGCCTTCCTCTGGATCAACTGGCATTTAGGCAGGTTAAAAAAAAAATTAAAATGTTTAACTTGATGGACGTGTGTCTTTTTTCAACCTAACTTACTATGTTACTGTGTTATCATTTACAACTTGTAAACATAATCCCATTAATATATGAAAAAACGCTAGGGTTTTGACTTTTGTTGTGCCTTTTTTGGAGTACAGGATATGATGTCACATAATAATGTTGATGATCTAACTTTATCTTTTGTCAGCCAGAACCTGGTGAAATAGATTTGGTGAAAAGGTTAATGTAGTAAAAAGCTCCCACTTTGATAAATTTGCAGAGTAAGTGTAAGTGAACTAAAAACAAGGTCATACACTGGTTTCCTGCTCATATTGTTTTTATTACATTGTTTCTTTTATTTTTTAACAATTTCCACTAAGGGAAATAACACTGTCACATCTGTAACTAAATAGATATTTTGTATAAACTTCACAGATTCCTTGGCAGAAAATGTTTCTAAATGGACTATTTTAGTTTTCACTGCAAGTCGGTGACACCAAGTGGTGAGAAAGTCTACTTCCTTTGATGTTTTTCAATGGGCAATTAATGATGTGACGTTTCAGCTTGCATGACGCCATACTTGGCGCCAAAAACTTGTGGGGAGGTGGAGGTATAAATACACTGTTAACACTGCATTTATTTAGCCTTGATAAAGGCCCTAAGGTGGGCCGAAATGTAGGACACACAGATTTATGCAATAAATGTGACATGATTCACTTAATATTGGAGTACGGCCGGACCCCCGAATCCCCAAAAAATTTGGCCAAATATTGAATCTGAATTTGCATATACAAATTAGAGGTGGCAAGGGGAAAACATTTATTACTTCCTTGTTTTGTGACAAAAATTCACGTGAGTTCCATCCCCGCCCCTAATTTGCATTTGCAAATTAGGATTTGGATTTGGTTCAACCTCGTAGAAGGATTTGGCTGAATCGAATCCTGCTGAAAGAGGCTGAATCCTGGATATATAGTGAATAAAGTACCCCCTATTGTAAAATATAAGGCTATTATAAGTCACAGAGGAGTTCCATTGGCATATACAGGTAATGGAACTCTGAGGTTACTTCTAATAATTACTTCTAGTACAATGGGTACTTAATTCATTATAATACACAAATTTTAGTGAGTCATGTGACAAAAATGACATCACTAAGATCTGTTTATTACTGATGACATCACTAAGAGCTGTTTATATGGATATATTTACAGGATATGATGGCTTTTGTGTATTATATACTTTATATATAATAAATTTATATATTATTTACACTGATAATATCTTGTTGCAGTTCCTCTTTTCCATTGTAAACAAATTTCGCAATCCCTTTAACCCCTTGTTCCAATTCTTAAAGGGCCATTATTCCCTCTTTTTTTTTATTTTCTTTAGAAATGTATGCAATGCAAGTTACTGTATAATTATTTTTCTTTTGTTTATTCCCCCCTACTTCCATGCATATGTCATTGAACTAAAGATAATGAATAATCTGGAGATTGGGGCATTTTTTTGTATTAGTGTGAATACTTGGGAACAAAATCCACCCTCCGTGTGTCCCCATAAGAACTGGCTGAAAGTACAAGTGCCAGTGTCAGCTGATTCTTGCCTGAAAATGTATACTACCACATTTTAGAAAAGTATCCAGGCTCTCAGAAATCAGCAGGCTACTAAAAGCCAGGGATTTCTTAATGTCCCATTATTTACAGAAGTCTCCCTACTGTACTATATGACTGGTCACAGGGGAATTTGTAGTTCAGAAATCCTGAAAAAAAGAGGGTCCCACAGGAGCACCAATGAAACCAATGAGGCAGGGAACCTACAAAAAATTGCAATGTTATAGGGCAGAAATTCCCTATGATTTATGGTTTAAGCCCTAAACCAGCAAGGGAGAGAAAAGCTGGTTCTGGTACTAGAATTAGTGTAAGATTTTTAAAGAAAGATAAACTCTCACCTATGTTGCAGTGCTAGGATAAGATATCCTTACATAGAAGATGGTGTTGGAAAATTCAAGCTTATTGTGTTGGGACGTTTAGGGGGTTATTTACTAAATTCTGAATGCAAAAATCACGAAAAAATCATGATTTTTTTATAAAATCGGACTTTTAAAAAAATCACTAATTTTCCGGAATTTATTAAACCCCTAGGACAGAAAAGTCCAAATCTGAAAATCCGGCATCTCAGACGTGTCAAGGTTGCATATAAGTCAATGGGAGAAGTCCCAATGATTTTTTGATGTGCGCTGAGTTTTTGGCAATACCTCGAAGATTTTGGGCAAAATTCTGAGTTTTCGGGTAAAAATTTCTAAAAAATCTTGAAAATCGGATGAAAAATCTGGAAAAAATCGTGAAAATCTGATTTTTTCCCGCAAACAAAATTTTCGGGAAAGTGTATTAATAAATAAGCCCAAAAAACCTGTGCAGATTTGGTCTGAGTTTTTTTCAGAAAATATTGAGATAAATTCGAACTTTGATAAATAACCCCCTAAGTGTTAGGTAAGACATTTATGGATTCTTTGGGGAAATTGTGGTATAAAACCGCCCTTGGAAGGCATTACTTTTTACAGTAGTTGTTCCCGAACTGCGGGGCTGGCTCGGCTAGAGGGGTCCAAAGTGGTGTAGGGACAGGATTTCTCATCTAAACAGAAACAAATATAGGGAGGTTTGCAGTTCTGGATAACCCTTATAGTCAATATTTTGTATGTTTCTGTAACATTGTTGTGAGTAAAAGGAGGGTGAGGGTGGCAAGTTCAAAATCCACAGCTTTAAAGGGAAACCAATTTGTACCTTTGCACATTCTAAGAATGTGGATAAGAGCATTGTGAGCACCAGAAGGATTTGGGAGACATGTCTTGTATAGCCTTGACTGAGAAAACCTACAGGCAAGAAACTACAGACTATAAAGGTTTCCTAGGGATGATTTATGCATAGACAGAGTTAATAATCCTACTGGCTAGGTAGCCTCATAACCATTATGTTTGTCCTTTCATTTTAAAGGACAAGGAAAGTCTAAAATAGAATAAGGCTAGAAAGGCTGTATTTTGTATACTAAATATAAACATGAACTTACTGCACCACAAGCCTAATCAAACAAATGATTTATACTTTCAAAGTTGGCCACAAGGGGCTGTCATCTTGTAACTTTGTTAAACATCTTAGCCTGACCCTGACCATGCACATGCTCAGTGTGGTCTGGGCTGCTTAGGGATCGTCATAAACAAAGCTGCTTGAGTTCTGCATGGCTGGGAAGTAAGACGGGGACTCCCCCTGCTGTTCATAAGTATGATTGTTTCCCTGCTCAGCAGTTAGGGTCCATCTGACAATTCCTATCCACAGCAGTAAATGAAGGGAGAATTTCACTACATACAGTCAGGTTTCTTATAAAAATTGTACACATTTTTTTAATCAAAGTACATTGGAGATAGGTTTCTTTTTCATTAAAGAAAGTAAAAATGGGATTTTACTTTTTTGCCTTTCCTTGTCCTTTAAGGTGAGGTTCAGGGATTGCATAACCCTCTACCCAAAAAAAGACAACTCACATGTACAAGACCCCAATTTTATTAGAGGTAATATTTTTACTTGCATGTTCTTGAATGGATCGACAACCAATGTGCACATTATCAATAAAGTTTCATTGAAGCCTGAAACAACGCAGCTAGTTCCTCTTCAGAATGTGCTCGAGGAGACAGCTTTGTTACTCGTTCCTACAATGAAGAGAACATTTGCAGCTTTTATCTGTACTTTCCCTTGCTTAAAAAAAAAACATTTTTTAGTACATGGAGGCCAGTACATTCACTCGTTCTGCTGAGAACTCTCTGACACTTTTTACAGTATATATTACTTCTAGTGCACTATAGAAGAGTAAATTCCCAATTCAATGGAGCAGTACAAAATTTACTAAAATTTTGGATAGGTCCCAAACCTTCAATTTAGTGGAGTAGAATACGGTGAAAATGACTAGGACATGTCAAGTAGAAAAGTAAAAAAGTCTTTATTGATAAAACAGCATGTCAAAACAAAGCCTTATGCATTTCATGCCTTCCTGGCTCGTAGCCGCTGACTTACAGCATTAGGCTTTGCTTTGGAGTTTTTTCTGTTGGAGTGTGGGCCTTGTTTTTCACTTCTGGCTTTAGTGCACCCTAGAAGGAACTGATACTGGGAATATCATAAATAGGCCACTGTGCCCTGCAAGCTGCTCAGAGTTCACAGAGGGTGAGAAACTGTTCATAATGTTTACCCCGCCTGTTTATTAACATATTTGTTTTTAAGAATGCAGATATATTTACTTCAAAATGACTTATCTTTAATTTTGTAGATCATTTTTACTAGTAGATGATAGAAATGACTAAACTGAAATGGAATATCCAGAACCAGTTTCATTAAATGTGAGCACTGCTCTGCATATAAATGGATAGGTATAGGATGCTTGGAATCTGGAAAACTGTTATCCAGAGAGCACAAAATTATGGGAAGACACAGAGTGCATTTTAAGCAAATAATTAAAATTTTAAAAAATACGAAATGCCTGTATCTTGTAATTTATAGTTACTAAGCTGAATGAATCGATTTTGGTGGCAAAAAATTATTTTGGGTTTATTTAATATTTAAATGGTTTAGCCTATTTGCTGACATTCACATTTCAATTTTTTGTCACGAATCGAAAGTTTTCTCTAGAAAATTGCTTTTTAAAAATTAGGGATGCACCAAATACACTATTTTGGATTCGGCCGAATCCCTGAATCCATCTTGGAAGATTCGGCCGAATACCGAACCAAATCCGAATTTGCATATGCAAATAAGGGGCAGGAAAGGAAAAAGTGGAAAAAAATTGGTTTGCCTCCTTGTTTTGTAACAAAAAGTCATGTAAAATCCCGCCCTCCCCACAACTTGCATATGCAAATTAGGATTCGGATTCGGTTCGGCCACGCACAAGGATTCAACCAAATCCGAATACTGCTAAAAAAGTCCGAAACTTGGCCGAATCCCGAACCGAATCCTGGATTCGGTGCATCCCTATTAAAAATGTCCCTAAAACTTTATAAAATGAAGTTTCAAAACCATAAAAATCTCTAATACAAAACTTTGCAAACTATAAGTAGTCAAGGTTCTATAGAATACACTGACCCTATTGGACTTTTAGCCATTTGAACTTTCAGATGTTTTCTGATTTTTTTCACTAGTAGTTGTCCAGAAAACTGTAATTTTTAGAGGTTTTCATTTTTTTAAGCGCATTGTTCAGCATTTTTTCTCATTCTTTTTTTATATTAGGATATATTAATAAATGACAAGGCATTTGTGGGTTTAGAGAAAATTTGTTTATATCTGGTTTAAAAAACCTCTAAATCCACTAAAATGAGAATGTTGATAAATGGGCCTCTTAAGGTATGGTGATCCAAAGTATGTAAAGATCCCTTAGGGTCAGGGCAAACTCTCAGATTCAGGGAAGAAAAAATCTTCTCTTTTTCGGGGTGACTAATCTTCCGAATTGCCTGCCGCCGGAAAGAATGTAAATCGCTTCGTTTTCCTAAATCACCCGAACTTTCCTTGTGAGGCAACTTCAGACGACTTCGGATAACAAAGCGCTCCGAGTGTCATCATGTTGGTGATTTACATTCTTTCCGGCGGGAGGCAGTTCGGGGAGATTAGTCACCCTGAAAAAGAGGAGATTTGTTGCCGGGCGACTAACCTCCCCGAATCTGAGCATGTGCCCTGACCCTTAAAGTAACAGTAACACTAAAAAGTAAAAGTGTTTTAAAGTAATTAAATTATAATGTGCAGTTGCCCTGCACTGGTAAAACTAGTGTGTTTGTAGCCATGGGGGCAGCAAGTCAGTCTGAAAAAGAAGAAAATGCACAGGTTACATAGTAGATAACAGAAAAGTTCTGTAGAATCCCATTGGATTCTACAGAGCTAATCTATTAGTTACTATGTAACCTGTGCATTTTCTCCCTTTTCAGCTTTGTATAGCTGCCCCCATGGCTAAACACAGCTTGTTTATATAAACTATAGTAGTCTTTCTGAAGCAAACTAGTTTTTACTAGTGCAGGGCAATAGTACATTATAATTCAGTTACTTTAAAACACTTAATTTAGCTGGAACCCCCAAGTCCTAAACATTCTGCGTAATAGATCCAATACCTGCACTATAGAAGATTATTAAGATTAGCTGCAGCACTGTACTTGTTTTATTAGCTTGTCTAGGACAGGGGCTGCCATCTTGCAGTTAATTATTTATTGCCAAAGAAGAGCTAAAAATCTCAGTAGGTTAAAGAGTTAATTAAGGTTGTGGTGCTGAACATTCTTAATTCGAATGATGTTTGTATCACAGACATGAAAGTGCCAAATGAAATATCGTTTTCGTCATACCTGGGGCAAAGTTCCTTTCACCAAGGCCGGTATATCCTCAGCAGTATATCCTACAGCTGCCAAACCATCATCAACATTCAGGTCATACAGAAATTTCCGCAGCGTGTCTGCCAGGATAAGCCCAGCATCTTTGATTTTGGCAGTCCGGAGGTCAGCTCCTACGTGAAGAAATAAAGGTTTGACTGTGGGTTCCAAAAATAAGGAGGAAGCTTGTTCTGGGTTTAATTTGGCCTCAAAACTGCTTGAATTTATAAATAGTCATTGCCCCATACTCACTCTACATTAGACCTGAATCTGACGTTTACAAGCGTTTAATTCTCTGCTAAATTGGATAAAAGGCCATGTAAATGCAGAAGACTTTTTCTTTTATTAAAGTTGGATACCATTATTATCCAAAAGTTATATTTAACATATTGAAAGAAGATAATTTGCTGACAAGGAAATGTTATTGACATTTTGGCTGTTCAACTGTGAGTATTTGGGGACACCTAGGGGCAGATTGGTAAATTAGAACTTTCAAATTTTTTGGGTCAAAACTCACTATTTTGAATTTAAAACCACCAACACAAATTTAGAATGTGAGATTTCATGTAGAAGTCAACGACAGAGGTCAGTTAAACCATTTGATGTTAATAGCCTTCCTGATATTAGAGTTTTTTTTTCAGAGGAAAATCTCGATTTGAATTTTCGGGTCGTTCCTATTCGATCGAATGTTAGACGTTCATGTTTTTTCATAAATAACCTTCCATTCGTGTTGTGAGTACATTCAAATTTATTCGGTATAATAGAGTTATTATTATTTTTATTATTAAAGATAATAATAATAGAGTTCGAAATTAGACCTTTGATAAATAACCCCCCAGTGTTCAAAAATAGCTTTTGCTGTGATTTCAAAGGCTACAGTAATCCACAAGGACCAAGAAGGGTATATTGGCTGTATTTTTAACTTTCAATTTCAAATAATGAACTATCCCTTTTTTTTTTTTTTTTTTTTTTTTTTTACTTACTTTAAATTTTTGAAAGATTATATCATGAGCCTTTTGGAACTTTCTTAGAATAAAATGAGGATTATGAGTTTGGAAGACTCAAAGCAAGTCTAATTGGCACAGGCAATTTATTTCTCATTAACATATTCAGTGTAACACCAGTATCAACACCTTTTGGAATAATTGCTATAACAAAGGCAGAATATACAGAATTACTCAACAATTAAATCTGGTCATGCAATTGAAAGTACTGCCACCCAATATGTAGTTAGGCCTAGCTTGGAGCCCTCCAGTCATTAAGTACAAGCTACTGTTTTATTATTATTGAGAAAAATAAATTATTTTTTTAAAATGTGGGTTATTTGGATAAAATGGAGTCTATGGGAGACATCGTTTCCGTAATTCTGAGCTTTCTGGATAATGGGTCTCCAGATAATTGATCACATAACCGTTTTCAAACCAGCCACAAAGGAAGTAATTACTTAAAGGGGATCTGTTACAAAAATGAAAATTTTATATAAGCTTCAACTTGCTGAAATAAGAAACTTTCTAGATATAATCAATTAAAAATTCTGTTCCATTTATAAAACAATCAAGTTACTCTACACTATCCCCTCTCTGAGCAAACTGTCTCTCTTCATTTTGTCTTCATGCAGTAGGTGGAGTCAGTTTTTGATTGACAGTTAGGTCTAATGCATCCTTTGGGGGGGGGGTTTGCACCCTCAACCCAGTGTCAGGACCTGCCGGCTCCAATATTGAAGTAGGGACCAAGGAGGAAGCTAAGGGTAACTAGATCCAAGCAGGGTATCCAAAGGGGTAAACAAGTTTGTGGTTGTATCCAGGCAGAAGGTCAGTACAGGCAGCAGAGATTCGCAGTCAGGGGAAAAGAGTCGAAGGTCAGGATCAAGAATCAGTCCACAGAAAAAGAAATGCGCACCCAGGAACATCCAAAGTAGAACCTATTCACAGGCAATGAATGAATGAATTGAATTTGACTCCACATCGGTGGGTGTTGACGCTGGCACGCCACTACCCCGCAACACGGCATCTTTATTCCCTGGGCACCGTCATCTTGCATGTGGCGCCGAAGAGGAGAGGAGTGCCACCGGGTGCTCCTTACACCTAGGTGCTCACTCTTAAAACTCTTTAAAAATAACCAATGCTGATGGAAATCCAGTTTCTCTGTGTGCAGGGTGTTTGCCGGTACAGATTTTTTAATTGGCTGTATTTAGAAAGTCTCTTATTTTAGCAAAATGAAGATTATAAAAGATTTTCATTTTCGCAATAGATCCCCTTTAAAAGTAAGAAATGGAGCAACAGAGCACCACTAAGTGACTTGCTGTATTTTAGCCACATATTAAGTTAATTACCTGAACATTCATCCCTAAGTCTAGCACTATAAGGCCCGTAATGATTGCCACCCTTTGAAGCATTTCTACACATCAGCCCTAGTAAGCCACCATGGAGATGGCACATCCAGGCTTCTATTCTCACTTTATAAAAAAAAGTAGACCAAACCTCCAAACCTGAATCCCCTTGATTTACCAATAAAACTTCTCAAAAAAATCAGGATGACAAAAAGTTGAGACAAAATCATGCGTCAATTCGAAATTGTGCAACTTTTGCTAAACAAACTTTATCAAATTGTCACCCTGAAAACTCAAATTTATCAGATTATCAAATGAAAACCAGCACAAACAGCCCAAAACTATTGAGAATACTGAAGGTAAGAAGATGTTCCCATTGTTAAAGTGGCCATCTGACTTATACCTGAATTCGGTTTTGGCTGCAGCTTCAGAGCATAATACATTTTGAAAAATATACAGATTTTTCACCCCCAATGGCGTAACTACCGGGGGAGCAGGGGGTGCGATTGGGCCAGGGCCCGCACCCCCTCAGGGCCCCCCGGCAGCTCACGCCACTGTTCTAATGCGGCCGTTTCTGGCCGTATGGAGGGGGCGGGGCCTGGCTGCATGTGCTGCACCAGGGCCCGCCCCCCTCTAGTTACGGCTCTGTTTCCCCCTCTAAAATTTTCACTTTTTCCCCTTTAAAAACTCGACCAGAAAAATTTGGGGTTTAATAAATAGGCCCCTCAATGAGGCACAGCCTATTAACTGGATTATCGATTTGTGACCTAAATATTGACAGCATTTCTTTCTTTATTGGCTTCACATAAACAAAACAAATCTAGTACAACAGGTTCCAACATTCTAGGGAAAAAGTCAATACAAATGACTAAAAATTACTTAAAAGAAAAGAGGAGGAGGAAATCCTACCCAGAATTTCTGCTGCCTCCAGATGTCGCTCAGGACACATTAATGCTGTGAATGAAAATACTGCCGGAGATGTGAGAACAACAGAAAGGCCATGGGGCTACAGAAAAACAACAACAAAAAAACGTTAATGGCAAATACATAGTTATGACTGGTACAATTAGAACTCTGCTATAATCACTATCTTCTTCATCTTCTCTGCTAAGTTCTTTGGCTAAACTGCTGCTTGCCTACAGAACCTCAGTGCTATAACTTGACTTTGTTGTACACAATTGGGGGCCCCACAAAAGGTCCAGTGAGGGGCTCAGAGCTACATACATACATACATACATACATACATACATACATCCAAGGCATCACACACACACCTTAACTGTAACAATAGCATAGAATTACCACTAATGGATGATCCACTTTGTAATCTTTGGCTCTGTAAGTCTTCACATGTCCTGCAATAGGGTACGACATTCCGTGGCTGAAAATAGTAGAACCATATTATCATGGCTGGGCAAAATATTAAAATGATAACTTAATACAAAGGTGAACAATTTTCAATGGCTGCACCTCCAAACCTACAGACAATATTGGATGGCTATTATATGGGACTCACCAAAGATGTACCCCAGCATTTCCAAAGCCTACTCCTGCAAATGAACTTGCCAAGTGCATGGCGAACCGAGCTTCACGGTCATCGGGATTCCTTACGGCTCTGTCAATGAAATTATATATTGTAAAGAGGATCAGCAAGTTAAAATTTGAGCGGCGCTGTCTAACTGGTGGCCCTGCAAGGGGCTTTATAGTCTGTTATGAATGCATCATTTTAATAATGCCCCTCCGCATTAGGTATAGAGTATAGGAAAAACTATATAGGAAAATGTAAAATTGAACTCTTTTTTGCAATTTAAATTATATTTTATATTTTCAAATATTTTCTCCTAGGCTTTAAAAGAATTTGCGCCAAAAAAGTATGAGCAACAATAGTGCCACCTGCTGTTCATTTCTGCTAATGAATTCATTGTAGAAACCTAGACAAAGAAACGAATGTGAAATAAAGAGCTTCTTAAAAAAAAAAAAACACTTTTACATGTATTTGTTTTAAAGGGTTTACATTTCCTTAAAAAAATACACCATTTCCTACAAAAAAAACAGTTTTTTTTTAACAAGAGAAGTTTAATCGTAATGTAAAGGAAGGAAGACAGAGTGAATGTGAAGGGAGGTCATTGAAATGATTGAGGATTAGACATTGGCAGGTTGACACTTATGTAAAGATGGAGCAAGAAGATTATCTTACAGGAAAGCATGGCTTCATACATATACGATTGCTTTGATTAGCAAATAAAGCTAGCTTACCTCTTTAAAAACTTGGCTACGATCCTCAAGGCGTGTTTAGCCCAAACATCACTAATAGGGTTGCTCCCCTGATAAGCTGGACGGTTAATTGGGTTGGTAGGACAGGGGCTGCGCATGTTATATGGAAGGGCAGTGTAGGACTCAAGGGAATGGCTGGAAGAAACACATGAAAATTTTTATTTTTCCTCCATTTCTATAAACTATAAGTGGGACATGATCCAGCAAAATGAAAATTATGGTAGAAATGTCACCTTTGGCCAGATAAAGAGTAACACACCTATATTTAATTATTTCATCCTGACGACCAACATGTTAAAAAAACAATAAATCATTTTAATTGGAGCAGTGCTGTTTAACTCAGAGATGACTCCATCAGTAGGTAACTGTGATTTAACTGCTACCTATGTTTCATGCTCCATCTTCCCTACAATGAAAGGTGTTGATAACCTTTAAAGGTGAACTAAACCGTAACAATTAATATGGCTAAAATGCCATATTTTATAGTCTGAAGTTTCAGTTTCTCGATAGCAGCAATGAGTCAGGACTTGTTACAAGGGGGGGTGGGGGGTGTCACCATTTTGGAAAGTGTCAGTGACACTCACATGCTCAGTGGGCTCTGAGCAGCTGTTGAAAAGCTAAGCTTAGGGGTCGTCGCAAATCAAGCAGAAAATGAGGTTGGCTTGTAATATAAGATGATGCTACAGGGCTGATTATTACATTTTGATGCTAATTGCACTGGTTTCGGAGCCTCCATGTTGTGATTGTCTGTATTAAGTACCAATAAATCTTATATTTTGACATTTATATGTGTACTGTGAGTCAGTCCCTAAACTCAGTAACTGACGGAGAGCAGAGCATGTGCAGTGAATCAGCAGAAAAGAAGATGGGGAGCTACTGGGGCATCTTCAGAGGCACATATCTTCCCTGCTAAAGGGCTGTGGTTGTCTTGGGCTGGTACAGAAGCCAAAAACATAATGTACAATATTTCTAGCTACTTCTTTTCCTTTAAATAAACTTATAGTATGATATAGATAGTGGGATTCTGAGACAATTTGCAATTGGTTTTTATTTATTATTATTTGTTTTTTTTTAGTTATTCGGCTTTTTATTCAGTAGCTCTCTGGTTTGTAATTTCATTACAATCATTACAATCATTATACATTTATGTAAAGCGCTGTGTAATTTGACGATGACAATAATAATAATACTTACCACAATACATCAAAACCACTGTTTGCAACTACTCTTTCAGGCATAGAAAGTGTGTGTGCTGGGTCAATCAAACCTAAAGTGGGCTTAATAGCTCTAGATGCAATACCTAAAATAGAAAACAGTATAAATACATATAGTTATTTCATGAATATTTAATCCAGCGTGAGGTGCAGAGTGCAGCAAGCCCCTGATGGAAGTGTTTACTTTAAAACACTCATTTCTTTGGTGTTATTATTATTATTATTATTATTATTATTAACATGTATTTATATAGCGCCAAACATATTGCGTAGCACTGTAAAGTAAATGTGATTATACAACTACATCACATGAATTACATACATAGAATATATGGAGTAACGAACATCACAATCAATACAGGTACAAAAAGGTGAGGAAGGTGTAAGTGTTCCTTTAAGCACAATGTAAATTTGCCTTCCTATTTACTTCAATGAATTTCATAGTTTTGCAAATTTTTCAGCAAATTTCTTGGCAAAGCACAACAGACCAGTCACTATTCCATACTTTTCTATTTCGGCCCTCTACTATTCCTCCCCGAGTCTGGTTTTCAAAGCCCTGCCTAGTTTGGGGAATCATTTGGACCCAATTAGCTAGATTGCAATTTAAAACTGAATAGCAGTCCATCTTGAAAAAGGAACAAAATGAAATGCATAACACGCACCTGTTTTGGCTTTTAGTTCTTCATAGTCGAATATAGCAATTCCTGTTGTCTCGCTTCCGGTTCCAGATGTGGTTGGGACTGTCAGATAAAGTTCACATTACAAGTTCACACTTTTAATGTTCTTTTTTATTAAATCCATCACTTTGACGAATTTATTCATATGCAGACTTCAGAGCATAAAATCACCGCCCCACCAATCTATTACTATTACAATTTGCTTTTTCTTTATACTTTAACTATAAACTATATAACTATATAACTATACCATATCAGTGCTGGCCCTTTAATAGGGATAAGAACTGTTGCAGGATAATAGGATGTCATATAATATTATGTAAAGAATGTCGTCATTTTAAATATGGAGCATATATGTCTCCATGTACAATATAGATCTCCCCTCCGCTTTAAATAAAGTATTTCAGGTTACTCTTCTGTACTAAAATTTATAGTTACATTACTACTGACATTTTTCACACTTCCTAGACATAATACCACCTTAGACTAATATTTGGTTAGGGCTTCTCTCTACTCACAAAAAGATTATAGACATATAAGAACATTACTGTATCTGCCATCCTGCTCTTGTTACATATATATCCCAGACAGCAATAAACTCTTATTCCAAGGAGGCCTACAGTCTAATGTTCCCTATTAATTGTGGGCTTTACTAGGGGACCAACTCTGCTGACTGGGAACCTATGTATGAAAATTTGCTAGGAAATGGCACTGGGAGCTATTCTGTTAAAGGGGCTGATGTGTGAGGTTAGCAGACTGGGGAGGGTTAAACCTGTTGCTAGAACTGACTGTGGCAGCTGTGGGACCCATAATAAAAAACTTCAATGGCATATGGACCCTGTAGAACACTTCAAAAACACTGTTCTAGGTTAAAAATAAAACCCTAGTTGAAAATGTTAACTCTGCATTATGTGTAACTGTTCCTTTAAATATTTTCCTACAATAAATGGACATGTATTATTTGCTGAAGTTCAACAGAATGAATGCCATTAGCAGAAGTAACTTGTAAATCACTTTTAATCTGATTCCGCTTATCATGCTGAGGTTTGAAGTCAAGCATTTATAAAGGTCACTTTTCTAACCCATCTCATTAATTTTAGCAGATGTAGGTGTCGGTCCCTGTGCGGTCTCAGGAGTCTCAATGTACCAACTTTTCTGCTGCAACAAAATCATTTTTTTAATTAGAGTGTGCAAAACTAATGCCAAGTTTCAAAGTATTCTGATTAGTCCCAATGGTGCCACAGAACTCATGCAGGAAAGTGGTAATTGTTTGAGATGAAGGACTATAAATGTGATGGTAGAAGCTGCTCAGATGGATGGTGAAATCTTCAAGATTACTTGTTTGTATATCATGACCAGGATGAATATAAACCCTTCAAAGACATAGGGCTAAAAAAAACATTTTCCATGAGTTTTGTGAAACAGAACTGCCCTAAAATGAAAAATAAGGTTCTGCACAGCATTAGGCTCGAAATGCTGCACCGTTTTGGGGCTTCTTACCAGCCCAGGGCCAAATCCACCCTTGGCTGTTGAGTTATGCTCAATTTGGCTGGTTTGTGTCTCAGCAAAAATGGTTGCAGTTGTGTTAAATTAATATAGCAATGATACACTTTTGTAGAGGGTTTATAATTATGCCAAGGATGGAAAAGTACTTTAACACTTTATTTATATATGCATTACGTTTTTCATGATGTGACTCCAGCAACCGTCAATGCCCCATTGTGGCTTCTATTACTTTAAATAACGAATGGGCAGGGTACAGACAATGAGACACCTGACAATCAATAGTGA
Source organism: Xenopus petersii (assembly GCA_038501925.1). Classification (NCBI taxonomy): domain Eukaryota; kingdom Metazoa; phylum Chordata; class Amphibia; order Anura; family Pipidae; genus Xenopus; species Xenopus petersii. Next base: position 110,119,724 of record CM076683.1, on the reverse strand, counting down.
TGTCCTTGACAAATGGCTGCACTGCAAATTGTTTGTCTAACCATTTAGCCATCATGGAAGGCAGAGGCAATTGCAATGGTTTTCACCTTCAAACAACTAGTTGTTTTCACCAGAAAAAAACAACTTTTTCCAATGACTTTCTATTTTCTATGTGTGACCGTTTTTCTAATATTGAAGTGTAAATTGTCATGCTTCACCTTCTAAAGCAGCTCTGGGAGGGGGGTCGCCGACCCTGTAAACTGTTCTTAATGGATACATTTAGTTGATACAGTTGTTTTCTGTGTTCCTGCTGAGCAGAATCCCTGGGTTTCATTACAGGCAGCTGTTAGAATTGATACAATAGTTGCTAATAGTCCAGAGATGCTGCTGAAAAATGTATCATGTAAGTGTTGCAAAATTGTAACAGTTTAGAGTCTGCACCTGAATAGGGATGTAGCGAACTGTTCTGCTGCGAACTAGTTCGCGCGAACTTCGACCGTTCGCGTCCGCCGAATGTTCGCGAACGTTTGGGAACGTTCGCATTTTGAGTTCGCGTTCGATTCGAATACAAATCGTTCGACCATTCGAATTCCTTCGACCGCTAAAAATCGAATGATTTCCATTCGTTCGAACGATTGTAAGCATTCGATCGAATGAAAAGCATTCGATCGAATGGTTTCGATCGTTCGATTCGAATGAAAATCCTTCGATCGAATGATTAAAATCCTTCGATCGTTCGAATCAAACGATTTTAGCGGGTGTTCGAAGTTCGCGAACTGTCCGCGAACGTTCGCATTTTTTGCCGGTGTTCGCGAACGGCAAAAAACTTAGATTTTGGAAAAACAGTAAAAAAAAAATATTGTGAAGTATTTGAAAAAAAGTCTTTATTTCTGGGGAACAGAAAAACAAATGAATTGAAAAAAGTGTTTGGAAGGTGAACAACCCCATTAAAGGAATTGTGCAGTGTAAAAACAAAGACTGGGTAAATAGACAGGCTGTGCAAAATAAAAAATGTTTCTAATATAGTTAGTTAGCCAAAAATGTAATGTATAAAGGCTGGCGTGATTTGATGTATAACTAGTCAGTCAGATCACTACTTCCTGCTTTTCAGCTCTCTTAGTTTACACTGACTGGTTACCCTGGTTACCAGGCAGAAACCAATCAGAGACTTGAGGGGGGCCACATGGGTCATATCTGTTGCTTTTGAATCTGAGCTGAATGCTGAGGATCAATTGCAAACTCACTGAACAGAAATGTCCCATGTGGCCCCCCTTCAAGTCACTGACTAGCTCAGAGTTATAGAGCTGAAAAGCAGGAAGTTGAATTCTGGCTGTTTTATTAGACATCTGTTCACTCCAGCCTTTATATATTACATTTTTGGCTAACTTACTATATTAGAAACATTTTTTATTTTGCACAGCCTATCTATTTACACAGTTTTTATTTTCACACTGAACTATTCCTTTAAGTCTAAGTTTATCCAATGACCAACAACACCAAATTATACTATTACTTGCAACTTTACAGATTAAATTTAATTTCCATCTGCTGATTTGTATATTTCAGTAACCAGACTCCATTCATTTACAAGTCACAAGGTTTAACTGAAAGCAAACAAACCTTGGGCTATGGAGTAAACTACACTGTTCTTACCTGCAATAAGTGGTTTAAGAGGCACAGTCACTGCTTTGCCTTTCCCTATTGGAGGGTTGACATAATCCAGGAAATCAGAATCAGGGCTGGAAGAATACAAGTTGGCAGCTTTGCATGTGTCAATTACAGAACCTCCTCCAACAGCAACAAAGGCATCAAACTGTCCTTTCTTAGCAAACTCAATAGCATCCATAAAGCTGTAGAAAGGAGAACACACAACCATGTCAAAATCTGCTGGAAATTCATCACTGTTTAACATCACAATCATAAGGCTCTTCAATATATACTCTGGCTGTTAGAGCATTCAAAACACATCAGTCAAAGACATTTGGAGAACTGCAAATGTTAAAACATGAAACAATACCTTTTATCGGTTGGTTCCACCCGAACACTGTCATATAATTTGAAGTTGATGCCATTCTTTACTAGTGAATTTAATACAGCCTTTACAGGGGAGAGCTCTGAAAGGTTCCTATCAGTCATCACGCAGACATTCCTGGTTCCCCAATTCTGCAAGTCCTGCACAACAGAGAAACAAACAGTCCCACAGAGGAGAAAATATTTCAGAGCGAGAGAAAAAAAACCTTAAATGACTAGATTTTCTTTAATATAATGTCTCCACTACATTTTACCATTGGATACTTTATTCAGTTGTGATAAATTCTTGCCATCTGACAATAATGTCTTACCATGCCAATTTCCTGGGTAACATTTTCTCCATATCGAATGCTTGAAACTGCCATCTACAAAGAGAAGAAGAAATATATTTATACTGATAGATGAATATTGTCCTTGTTTTCGGCCATTGGTGCAGGTCACTATGTAAAGGACAGAACCTGGGCAAAGCATGACTTTAAATGCAACTTGGAGATGCAAGTTTGATTCATTATCACATAAAATATACTGGGGCCATTTATAAAGTTTGCACAGTACATATTTATTCACAAATCATTGCAGGGTCGGACTGGGGGGCCCGGGGCCCACCGGGACTTCTGGTCCAGGGCCCCCCGCCCCCCTACTGCGCCGCACAGAGTTCGGCCGCTCGAAGTGGTGCTTCTTGTGCGCATGCGCGAGCGGCACCTCTCGTGCGCATGTGCAAGCGGCGCCTCTCATGCGCATGCGCGAGAGGCGATGCGCATCGGCGAAAACTTTTTTTCTCCAAAATTTTTATATTTAGAGGGGGTCTGGCCCGGCGGGGGCCCACGAGGGGTCGGGGCCCACCGGGTTTTTTCCCGGTGTCCCGCCGGGCCAGTCCGACACTGAATCATTGTATTGCCCATGTTTTTTCCTGAACGCTAAAATATTGCACTGCTGTGCCAGTCTTTCTGGTTTTTGTGAATTCGCATTGAGAATACATTTTCGCAAACGGCTCGCAAATGAGACCGGTTTTTAGAGTGAGTGCACCCACTGAGCAAGGTTGTTGTGTGCGAAAATTGCGTTGACAGTTACTTGAATTCGCAAATTGCAAAACTGTTTTGCAAATATTTTCTCCGCCACCAAAGTTGTGGCGTAATTCAAATGCAGAGTGCGCACATAATATTCGCAATTTGCCATATTTGACATATTTAAAAAGCTCTTATAGATTGTCGCAGTGTGAAAAAAAAATCGCAATTCTGTTTGCACACTAGTATTCAGCTTTTTAAATGTAACCAGGCACAGGGTAAATATATTCACTGTGCAAACCAATCTGCCTTGTGCAAAGTTTATAAATGAGCCCCAGTGGGGGCCATTTATAAAGTTCGCGCAGTGCATATTTATTTGCAAATGGTTGTTTTGTCAATGCTTTTCCCTGAATGCTAAAATATTGAACTGCTGTGCCCGTCTTTCCGGTTTTTGTGAATTCGCATTGTGAATAGATTTTCACAAATGGATCGCAAATGAGACGGGTATTTGCGTGAGTACAGGCACTGTGCGAGGTTGTTGTGCACAAAATTCGCAAAACTGTTTGCACACTCTTATTCAGCTTTATAAATATAACCAGGCACAGGGCAAATATATTCACTGTGTGAACCAATCTGCCCTGCGCGAAATGTATAAATGAGTCCCACTAACTAGAATAATCAAACTAAAATGGTTATGTAATAAAAGTTTGCTATTTGTAACATATACTGATCAGCTTTGTTTGAAAATAAACAACTGATTGGTTGCTATGGTATGGCTATGGATAAACTTAAGATTTTTTATCACAATACCTCAAATATAAGTTAATTATAATTGAAAAAGGTTTTTTTTTGTCATTCGTTGTTACTTGACATTGTTTGGAAAATAATGTACCCCCTATTGTAAAATAAGGATATTATAAGTAACCAAGGAGTTCCAAGGCTAAATTCGACCTTGTGCTTTTAAACAAGTCGTGAGGCGACTTCTAATATCCATTATTTATTATAATACACATGTTCCACTGAGACATGAGTCAGAAATGACATCACTGAGCAATGATTATAACTGATGACATCACTAAGGATATAATTAACAGGATATTCATGGCTATTCTGTATTGTATAAAATCATTTTCACCTCAAATGCATAGTCTGTTGTTCTTGCAGTAGCTGGAGCTAAGGAAGGAATACAAGAAAAAGCTGGTTATTTTCTACGTATAAATCATGACTAATAATTCTAATAATAGTTTTGAAGAACATGTTGGTGCTTTTTAAATAAAGATTGACTTCCAAAATATTTGTAAAACTTTTTCCAAACGCCTCAAGATTTCAAGGTAGCCTTGAAACCCCTGGCAGCTTTTTTTTAAGACTCCTGTAATAAACGTTGTGGGGGAAAAATGCATGAAAAAGACCAAAAATTAGTATGGAGCATATACTGCCCAGTGGCACAAACTATAAAATTGTCTTTCTACTGCCAGATAAAGGCACTATACAGGTATGGGATCCGTTATCTGGAAACCCATTATCCCGAAAGCTTCGATTTACAGAAAGGCCATCTCCTATAGACTCCATTATAATCAATTAATCCATATTTTTAAAAATGATTTCCTTTTTCTCTGTGATAATAAAACAGTACCTTGTCCTGGATCCCAATTAAGATATAATTACTCTATACTGGGGTTATTTAATGTTGACATGATTTAATGGTAGACTTAAGGTATAATGGTCCAAATTATGGGAACGATCCATTATCCGGAAAACCCCAGGTCCCGACTATTCTGGATAAAAGGTCCCATAATTGTATTAAACATACACGCACACACAAAAAAACATTTTTGCATATAACATAGTTTTTCCATGAATAACTTTTATTACATTCCCACACTAGTCTAGTGGGCAACATGATACCTTGAGAATAAGTGTGAGAATGAGCCGGACACCTGCATCTAAAACACAAAGAAAACAAGTAAATGACTGAGGTTCACACTGGCACCTGAACGTTCAAATTTAAGTTGCTCTGTTTTAAGATTTCTGCTCTTCTTTTCAGATAAGCCTATATTGATGAGAAATCAGAAATCGGTATCTCGTGTGAGTATAAACTTCATTATTACAGACACATCCTTCTCCTATGATAATGCAACATCTTTATGCCATGTCTTTTTCTTCTGCATTCTAGGTCTGAGCTTGAGGTCAGTAACAAATAGCTTTGGGACACAGGGCATGTATTAGTTATCCAGAAGTTCCACCTACATCAAACCTCAGGTGTTGCAGAACTCGACATACTGAAAGTTTCTGAACTCACTGAAAATCTCAGTGTTCTATATCCATCCATTGTTCACTGTTATTGTTATGGGATACTTCTGATTCTAACAACTAAGCAGGGGTGTAACTATAGAGGAAGCAGACCCTGCGGTTGCAGGGGGGCCCAGGAGTGTAGGGGGCCCAGTGAGACCCTAATTAATTAGCAATTTTAATATATCTTGGTAAAATAGGCCAACTTATAAATATTTTGGGGCCCTAAATTGAATTTGCTATGGGGCCCAGTAACAACTAGTTACGCCACTGCAACTAAGGGACAAATAATTTCTAGAGATTATTCAGCCTTTACCAGAAATGCTATTTCTCAAGAGAATATACACAGTAAATACTGTATTTAAAAGAGAATTGGTAACTTGAATGTGTGTATTTTTTTTTGAAACCTGTCTAAATACCAAATAGCCCTGCAAAACAGCCCACCCTATAATATTTAAATATTTTGCTGTTTTATTTTATAGAAATTATTTTGCTGAATTCACAAATAGAATTTGATTTAAGAAGAAAAAAAAAATAAAAAAATAAAAAAAAGAGAATATACATAACATTACAATCCAGCCTCTTACTGGGTATTTTTCATCCACTGTGAATGCTGATATTCTGTAGGAAAGATAACCCTACTGACATGCTATGCCGACTTTAGTATATTGACAGTATATGTGAAGTAACCCAGAATTTTGCAACATTAAAGGGGAATGCCTACCAAATACTGTTTTACATTGATTCCTAATAATTCAAAAAAACACAAGCTACAGTACAGGGCTTCTTTGTAACCTTGACCCTGCCAGCTCTCCCCAACTTGTACATCTAGGTATCTTTCCCCACCTGCTCTTGTTGGAATAGTTTTTCAGTGACCCTAGGAAATAACAAAGTGCCACTTTTGGCATTAAGCAATATATTTAGGACACTTCTTAGTTTACAACTTACGATGCTCGCTGCAATTGTCTCAATAAATGGATCACTCCATCGCGTCCGGCAGCCATTGTGACAAAATACCTCTGAATAGGAACCGATTATACAAGGATTGTGCTCACACTGCTGTAGAAAAAAAAAATGCATTGAACAATATACTGGAAGTGTGTACACCTGCCCGAGGGACATTCATGTTTGTAAAAAGTAAACACAAAATATATACATTTTTTAATGTATGTATCCTGCTAATGGTGACAATCACAGCTGTGCTGATTCTGTAAATAATCTAAATGTGCATAACAGTTGGCACAGCAAAGAGCTGGAACATAGAAGCGTTACTTTTAGGTGCCCCTCTACAAAATTCTTTTAGGGTGGCCCCTAAACAATGAGAATAAGATATTGTACATAAACATATCTAAAAACTACTCGGTGCCCACCTATATCTGTATATCGGTACCCCTGCAACCAGTCTGCTTCATCTATAGGTACGCTCCTAGTCCTTGGGTTTTGTGTGTGCAATGGCACAAATACTGTTTACTTTTTTGGTTCAATTATCAAGCAGTCAGTAAGCACTAGTTTCACCTGATGTTGGGTTTAAATTGGGGCATCAACCCTGCCCACTAGAAACTATGGAGAAGAACCAGACGAATTGGGGGATCAAACCTGCCCACAAGAAACTTTGGAGAAGAACCAGACTTCTATTAACTAAAACACTGGCACTATTATAGTTTATAATTCCAAGACAGGTAGCAACCAAATTATATGCTTACACTGGTAAAGGTGACTTGAGGAAGGCATAAGAGTAAGAACATACGTCAATCAATTTAAAGGTGTTGTTCACCTTTAAGTTAACTTTTAGTATGATGTAGACATTGATATTCTGAGACAATTTGCAACTGGTTTTCATTTTTTATTATTTGTGGTTTTTCAGTTATTTAGCTTTTTATTCAGCAGCTCTCCAGCAATTTCAGCCATCTGGTTGCTAGGGTCCAAATTCCCCTAGCAACCATGCATTGATTTGAATAAGAGACTGGAATATGAATAGCAGAGGACCTTACTAGAAAGATGAGCAATAAAAAGTAGCAATAATAATAAGTGTGTAGCCTTACAGAGTATTTGCTTTTTAGACGGGGTCAGCGACACCCATCTGAAAGCTGGAAAAAGTCAGAAGAAAAAGGCAAATCATTCTAAAACTATAAAAAATAAATAATGAAAACCAATGGAAAAGTTGCTTAGAATTGGCCATTCTATTGCATACGGAAAATGTACTTAAATGTGAACCATCCCTATAAGTTCTAAAATATTCTGATAGCTTACTAGCTAAAAGCATTATGAAGTACAAATCTTTAGTGTGACACAGTGACGGAACCGGGGGAGCAGGGGGTGCAATTGGGCCAGGGCCCGCACCCCCGCAGGGCCTCCCGGCAGTCACGCGCCCACTGCAGCGGCTGCAGCACCGCATGGAAGAGGGTGGGGGCGGGGCCTGGCCGCACGGCCCGCACCAGGGCCCGCCCCCACCTAGTTCCGTCTCTGGACTGTGACATATATCAATAACTGGTCTTACAAATAAGACACAAAGAGTAAGGATTTCTCTGCAATGAGACTGACAACTAGAACATTTATGGTAGGCTCAGCAGACAGCACAATTTTGGCTACTTTGCTGTCTTTAATGGCAACTAGGAAGTTATTTTTTACAATTTAATTTGCTACACATAAATTAACACCATAACCAGCATATTTATTGGTCATGAATAAATCACTAATCATTAGGTACCAGGTCAACATTAGTCTCCAACTGTACTTTTTCAACATATCTGGCGCTTTACAATTTTACTAAGTTTACTGACCCTGCTTTTGTAGTATGATCAAGGTCTTATCCTGTTCTGTTTCTGATTTCAATTTGAATGCCTCGATAGCTTAAAAGCCTATTACATTTCAAAAAGCATCTTACAGCTAAATGCATATACTTTAAAGCACTTACTATATAACCCAAACAAGATTAAATGACCATATACTTCTTTACAAAGGTAGAATGAAGTGATGAAACACTATAATTACAGCCCTGAACTCCAAAATGAAACAATCACAAAGAAAATAAATCATCTTGTGACTACAAATCGATCAGTGTATTAACATATGTGTAATCAATACTGAAGCCTTTTATATCAAATTAATCAGCCTGTCTGAATGTGTGCGTCATGCTTTGTCCCACTGCACTGACGCACAAGCCTGTCTGGAATAGCTGTGCCCAGGTTGTAACACAACAAGCAACCTGCTCAGAATGCCAATGCACACGGATTAATAGCATGCTGAATAATACTGAGCCCAAACGCTAATGCATGCAGAATACTGATTGGAGACAACGGACTGAGAATAGTGAGTCTACATTGTGTATATAAAGCACTTCGTTTTACTCTATAAGAGTACACTAAAGAGCATTTCATATAGCAGACAAGTTGACATTAGTATGTTGTCCTTGTCATGCTACATTCCAGGCCGTGAGCTCCCCCCTTCCTACTAAGCATTGCTACTGTTGAGCTCAATACTATACATGTCTTAAACTTAGTCTCACAGAGAAATTAAGATGCATAATTGGATTTTGAATGAAATAGTATATGTGTTACCCTGTTACAGTGCTCCCTTGTCTGCTTCTGGAGGGCTGGCTCCTGAGTGCAAAACTTTCTCTTTTCATCCGGCTTTTGACTCCTGCCAGGCAGTAACTTGATCTATTCTGGTTGCGAGAGGCCCACCCTCCACTGCTCAAAATGGGTTGTGACTGTGTATAGCATACAGACACCAGTAACAGTGCATACTGGAACAAATAAGTCCTGGGGTAATCAAGCAACAACAGAAGACTTCATACAGTATATGTGGATAAATAAACACTGAATTAGCCCATTCAATACATAACCAGGTACTTTTTGATCAGCAACTAAGGGGCATAATCCTTCCAAATGCCCGTACTACACAGTTTTAGGGTAAGGCCACACGAGGAGATTCGGGGAGATTCTGTCGCCTGGCGACTAATGGGCTCATCTTTTGCGCGACTATCTCCCTGAACTGCCTCAGCGTTTTTCCCCATAGGCTAGAATGAAAAGTCGTCTGCGCTAATGCACACGCGGCAATGCGTTTTCAATAGTCGTCCAAAGTTGCCTCAGTGTGGCCTTACCCTTATTGGAAGCAGTCAGGGGGTTACTTTAGAGTTTATACAGGCAGTCCCCTGGTTATGTACACAGGGGCTGTAGGTTTGTCCTTAAGTTGAATTTGTGTGTAAGTTGAAACATATACATTTACTTATGAAATGCAACTTAGATAGATGTTTGTTTTACATAGTATTTATTTTTACCTTTCTGGGCTCTGCAGTAGACAACACACACCAGAGGGGATTAGGGCAGGTGGTTTATTAATTCTAAATGCTAATAAAAGTCAAGAAAACTAACAGTACATTATTGTAATAGCCTCTGTCTGTAAGTTAGAGTTGGATGTAAGTCGGTTGTATGTAACTCGAAGACCCCTGTAGTCATTTTGGCCACATCATACAGAAAGCTGGTTAGCAGAGGGTTTCTCAAATCATAGCATTTAAGTTCTACAGGTATGGGATCCGTATCCGTTATATGGACACCCGTTATCCAGAAAGCTCGAATTATGGAATGGCCATCTCCCATAGACAATTTCAATTAAATAATTCACATTTTTTCAGAATAATTTTCTCTGTCATAATAAAACAGTACCTTGTACTTGATTCCAAATAAGATATACAGTACGTAATTAATAATTATTAATAATCCTGAGCATTCTGGTAAAAGACCCCAGTAGGACCTTGGGATAACAGACTTTCATAGCTTCCTTGTAACTTATACAGTAGCTACTACTATGCAATATGCAATACAGATTGAACCTATATGAACACCCAGGGAGACAGGAACCTTTGCAGCCATAATGGCTGTTGGGGCCATAATTGTGGGTAGGAAGATCCATGATGCCTTCAGGCTTATTCTCTCTTCTGCAAATTTTTAGTTCACTTCAATGTAAAGTGGGTTGGTTTTCAGCTACAGCCTCAGTTAGGAGTCATTTTACTAAGCCCTTCGTAATTGTGTATTTTTCCAAGCTGTCACAATTGAAAGCAAATCAACTGTTACCCAGACAGATTATTCCATGTTTTTATGGACATTTGAACCTCATTGCTTACCCCCTATTCATCCTGTATCCAAATCTGCACCTTAGATTGTAAGCTCTCATGGGGTAAATTCACCAGGACAACACAAATTCACTAATAGCCAAAGTTGCGTCCAGGACGACGAACGCTGGCAAAGTTGCGCTTGAGTTACTGCGTCAAGTGAAGCGAAGTTGCCATAGCGTTGGCTAATTTGCATACGGTGGGAAGTTAAAGTACAATGGACGTATATGTTGCAGCAAATACATTACATTACACAAGTCGAGGAAACCTTAATAAAATAAAATAAAGTTGTTATATTGCCCTACACATGAGCCCAGTGTATAGTTTATGTGCCATATGTTAGGAAATGTAGGGGGGAAGGCAGGGTACCCCAGAAAAATTTTACACTCTTTTTCAGCCTATCACCCTGAAAAATGAAAAGTCGCCAGCGTTTTTTGGGACTCCTATCTACTCTGTTGCACTTCGCCTGGTCTGAGGTGGCGATGGCAAGTCTGGCGCAAGAGGTAACGTTCAGTAAAATCTGCATTTAAGTGAATTTGCGAAGTTATGTCCATTTGCCAGAGCGCAAATTCGCCAGGCGTCAGGGAGCGAAGTACGGCTAGAGTCTATCTCCTTCTCTAGCGAAGTTACACCAGCGACCATTAGTAAACTGGCAAATTACTGAAATGGCTTCACGCTGGCGAGTTTCTCCTGTGTTAGTCACTTCGCCCTTTAGTAAATTTGCCTCATGGACAGGGCTCTCCCCTTATAGTTTCCTAACAATATGCAATTGTAACTGTAATCTGTAAAATTTTGATTGGCATATTTTCAGCAATTTCACAAAAACTACAGAGTCAGTCTGCAGGTTCTTAATTCATGGGACCTTCAGAAACACAGAAACCAGTGCACAATGGTCTATATGTAATTCATTAAGTTGTATAAAACCAGTGCTTTGTTGTACCTGTGGGTAATATCTGAATTAGAACAAAAGGATTGTGTGCTAACTGGCAGGACAAGGACAACTTAATTTGATTAGATTAGACAAAGTTATTGTTTTTTTTGTTAATGATTGATGATATTTAAGACAGAGTAATAGCTATAACAATTGCTTCTTTATAAATCATTGTAAATAATTGCAACCTTGTTGTACATACCATGATGAGGTACTATCTTGTCCCAAAGTGTATGCAGAGGGGCTTGCTACAATCAGTAGTACACAGCAGCCATCAGGGGTATAACTGCGCTGGAACCTGCTCCTCGCTGTATAAGAACTAAACATCGCACACTGTAGCAATGCTGATTATCATATTTGTTATCGTAAAGGGCTAAAATGTTCAATTTATATTTTAATATAATATATATATATATAATAATATGTAGCCACAAGGCCCCGGCCACACGGAGCATTGGCTCTGCTGCTCTGTCTGTTTTTTCCTGTAGACTGAGATGCGAGTCCACTCCCTTCTGCAACACCATGTAGCTGTAATGAATCACAACTTTCATGTAAGGTACGCTTAGACTTGTGGTCTCAACCACGCCATTTGGTTGTTTCCTCCTTGAGCAACGGTTTCTCTATGGTGTTTGTGTGGCGCACTTCCCGGTTTGATGACGTCTTCACGCTTTTGTGCGAAATTCAGAGGTATTTAAAGGGAATTATTTGCCCGTTGTTAGGTCTAACTTGTTTAGTTCCTGGGTGCTTATTCTATGTGAATCCTACTTTGTATCCTGGTTTTGACCCTAGTCTACTGACTAATCCAAACTCTCCAATCCTGATTCTTGCCTGCCTGCCTATTTTTTGTTTTTCAAGAGACATGCAAGTTGTACCTCAGTTTTTTCCCCTCACATTCACACTTTTTCTACTGGTGAGGAGGAAGTAAGATTCATTATGACCTTACTACAAGGTGACCCACAAGTTTGGGCACTAAGGTTACCCCCCACTGACCCTGCCCGTTTTACTCTAGAGATATTTTTTTACTACCATGGCCATATTATACGATGACCCGGATCGTGCTACCTCTGCCGATTCCGCGATTCGTAAACTCTGCCATGGGAAAAGAGTAATTGAGGAGTATTGTACGGAATTCCGCCGCTGGTCAGTTGAGACGGGGTGGAATGATACAGCTCTTCGTAGCCAGGTCCGGGTGGGGCTTTTTTGACTCTGTCAAAGACAGAGCATGATTAATTACCCTCCTTCATCCACTTTGGATGACCTCATGAAGTTAGACATCCAAATTGATAGGAGGCAAAGTGAAAGGTGGGCTGAAGGGGGTACATATTTCCTGTTCCTGCCACATGGCAGTGGGCACACTATGGATTAATCCCCCCTGCCACGTGATTGGACAGGTTTTCCTCTATAAAAAACATACTTCTGCCCTTGGCCGCCATCTTTTTTCCTCCTGTCACTCCCCCCAGCAGACTGCTTCTCCTCTGCTAAAGCTCCTGAGCCGAGGCCTAAGTCCTTGTGAGAGCTCTTGGAGAAGCCGACGGGCTTATGGCCAAAGTGTGCCTCTGCTGCGGTCAGACGCAATGCCATGTATTCGGCGCATGCGCTATTAGACACCGATGTTCCCACTTCCAACATGGCGACGGACGCCAGCATGTAGTCGTGGGCGCAAGGTATGCAGGCGCATCAACGCTGACGCACGCTCTGAATAGATGCTGAGGCGCAAGGAAGTGGATTGGAGCGAAAATTTTAATTCTTGGCGCCTTCTCCCCTCAAAGCTGCCAGACTGGTATGAAAAACAGTTTGCCTGGAGTGCGTTGGTGCGGTTCATAGGGTACAACTGTAAGTACACCTCTGCTTGTTACATTAGCTGGCATGAATGAGTGGACACCCTGGATACATATGTTCCTCTCCTTCCAGGGTCAGCATAATAGGATTTTGCATTGCCATTCTTCTTACAGGCAATGAGTTCCAGATGCTCTCATTCGGGCTCAAGGGGGTGAGTTATTATGAGAGGTGAAGTCGGATGTTCTTTATCATTCAACATAGAAATAATTGTCACATAACTAGAACAGAGTTAACTATTTTTTCTTCTGCGGGAGTTCTCCGGGAGGTCAGAGAAGAAAATCAAATAAAAGAGAATGTGCATCCTGCAATGACCCAGCCAGATAGAAACTCCTGTGCTAGATGCCTACAAGATTAAGCAGGGAACTCTGCTCAATTCAAGGAATTCATGACCTGGATGAAAAATTCATTCAACAAAGCCATGGCTGACATGGTTACACAAGGGGAATAGATCAACCTACACCAGTGACTATATCTCAATCCAGACCAGTGTTACTTGGTGATAGCCTAGATTCAGACGGGGAATTATCTTTTAACTGCTCCACCATAGAGGATTGCGCTTTCAATACAGATCTAGTTAAACCTTTAATTAAAGACTTAAGGAAAACCTTGGACCTGGAACTAAAAAAGACAAGATGTTCAAGTCTGTAGCTAAGAAGAATCATTTGTTTCCGAATTCACGATTTTATTAAGAAAACAGTGGACTCTGAGTGGGAAAGTCCAGATAAGAAATTCATGATCTCTAGGAAATTCAGGAAAATGTTCCCTTTTCCAGCAGACCAGTCTAAGATTTGGGAATTCGCTCCCAAAGTTGATGCAGCGATCACTCGTGTGGCCAGGAGAACCACGCTCCCAGTGGACGAAGGTGGCAGAGGCAAACTCACCCACATGCTACAAGACATAAAGGTGCCCAATGATTTTGTAGCCGAAGCCTCTATGGACATCGTCAAATTGGCAGGGAAATCCATGAACCTCTTAATGACTGCGAGGAGGAGGTCTATGGCTAAGACACTGGAATGCCGACCCTCAATCTAAACACAACCTATGCTCTCTACCTTTCAAGGGTAACCTCCTGTTTGGACCTGAACTGGATCAAATCATATCCAAAGTGTCAGCTAGAAAATTGCCTTTTCTCCCTCAAGAAAGAAGAGATGGGAGACCAGTCAGAGGCAGAGCATACACCTCTAGACCTACATTTAAAGATGTAAAACAATACAAACCAGGCAGACATTTTTCCAGGCAATGGAAACCAAAGGACCAGTCCTTTCCTGGGAAGGGAGTTCAAAAAAAAGAGAAAAGAGCATGAAGGTTGTGGAGCCCCTCCGTCCATTGCAGGAGGCAGAATATCTCTTTTTCAGACAGAGTCGGCTCGAGAAATAAAAGACACATGGGTAATGGACATTGTGTCAAAAGGATAAAACTGGAATTAAAAAATTCCCCACCTATGAATTTTATTTCTTCAGATAGACACATGTCCCCAGAGGGGAAAAAAAGTCCTAACCGGGATCATACAAGATCTGTTAAAGAAAAAGATCATATCAACAGTTCCCAGGGACCAAAGGTACCAAGGCTTATACTCCCATCTTTTTCTTCGGAGAAAAACAAACTGAGATTTCAGAGTGATCCTGAACTTGCAGAATCTCAACTACAACCTTAATTTCCCCTCCTTCAGAATGGAGACCCTGAAGTCGATCACACAATGCATAGAAAAAGGGGATTGGTTAGTGAAGCTAGACTTGATAGATGCTTACCGACACATCCAAGTAAGAAAGCTTCACAGGAATATTCTCCAAGATCCTGGCACCTGTGGTAGCCAAACTAAGACTAGCAGGTATACAGATTTTCGCATACCTCAATGATCTCCTGATCATGGCCCCTACCAGAGAACTTCTGACGTCGCACCTTCTAATGACACTTCGTACCTACAAAACCTGGGCTGGTAGATCAACTGGGAAAAAAGCCACACTCAACCAACTCAATAGTTAGAATTTTTGGGAGTCTTGATATCCCTAAGCCTCCTGGCAAGGAAGATTCCAGATATCAGAGGGGCAGTTCTCTCACTCGGTTCCCCATGACAACAGCAAGAATATGTCAACAAATCTTGGGGAAACTAGGATCCACATCAGAATATGTCAAGTGGGCCCGAATTCACACCAGAGCTCTCCAGAGGGAGTTTGTCTTAAAATGGGACCACAAGCATGCAAATCCCAATCAGCTCATCTGTCTAAGTTCACCCTGGCATCCCTCAAGTGGTGGCTACAGGAAGACAATCTCCTCCAACCTATATGTCTTCTCCAAAAAGTTGGATAACCATTAAAACAGACGCCAGCAAGAAAGGCTGGGGGCTCACCTAGAGAATTTCAGGATACAGGGGAATTGGCAGAAGGAAGAATTACTCAAATCTTTGAACTGGAGGGAATTGAAAGCCATACATCTGAGTCTTCTCAACTTCCAACACATAGTCCAGGGAAAAGCTGTACGGATCAGGTCCGACAACATGACTGCAGTGACATACATCAACAAGCAAGGTGGAACAAGATCCAAAGAGCTATTAGCCTTGACCACTCTTATGTATTCGTCGGCGGAACATCATCTGACAGACCTGAAGGCAGTACATGTTCCCGGCAGTCTGAACTCACTAGCAGACAAACTGAGCCGCTCCCATTCAGTTCCGGGGGAATGGGAACTACATCAGAAAGCATTCCTCCTTATCCAGTCAAAATGGTGTCCGTTTTCCCTAGATCTGATGGCAACGAGCAAGAACTCGAAATTGGCAACCTTTGTGTCTTGGGGCCCAGACAAAAGGGCAGTTTTCGCAGACGCATTTTCAAGAAAGTTGAACTTCTACAGACCTTACCTCTTCCCTCCGTTCCCCTGATTTTCTTGAACAAAATCAAAGAAGACCAAGCAGAAGTACTGGTAGCCCACTTTGGCCAAGGAGAACTTGGTTCCTTCTTCTCCTACGGCTATCAGTAGAAAAACCTCTCAGTCTTCCAATCCTTCTGGATCTCCTCAGCCAGGAAGTAATACTCCCCCCTCATCCAGAAAGACTGCACCTGATGGCTTAGCTCTTGAAAGGAGGAACTTAAAGGACAAGGAAAGTCTAAAATAGAATAAGGCTAGAAATGCTGTATTTTGTATACTAAACATAAGCATGAACTTACTGCACCACAAAGCCTAATCAAACAAATGATTTATGCTTTCAAAGTTGGCCACAGGGGGCTGTCATCTTGTAACTTTGTTAAACATCTTTGCAAGACTAAAGCTGGCCATAGATGCAAAGATCCGATCGTACGAATCATCGTACGATCGGACTTTCCCATCTCCCGACCCGCCACTAACCATTCAGATCAAAGTCTTACCAGTCAGATTAGTAAAAGAACAGATCAGCAATGTTCTGCCCCTGACAGCAATCGTACGATATCTATGTCCAACCAAAGCTAGTGACAGTCTCCCACTGAAAATCGTACGATCGGCAATACACGCAGAGATATTATCGGCAGCCGACAGAAATTTTCCAACCTGTCCGATCGACCAAACGACCGATCTCCGCCGGACGAAAAATGTCGGGACTCTCCACACACGGTCCGAAAATCGTACGAATCCTCGATTCGTACGATCAGATCTTTGCGTCTATGGCCAGCTTTAGACTGTGCACATGCTCAGTGTGGTCTGGGCTGCTTAGGGATCATCATAAACAAAGCTGCTTGAGTTATGCATGGCTTGGAAGTAAAACGGGGGCTCCCCCTGCTGTTCATAAGTATGATTGTTTCCCTGCTCAGCAGTTAGGGACCATCTGACAATTCCTATCCACAGCAGTAAAAGAAGGGAGAATTTCACTGCATACAGTCAGATTTCTTATAAAAATGGTACACATTTTTTAATTAAAGTATATTGGATATAGGTTTCTTTTTCATTAAAGAAAGTAAAAATGGGATTTTACTTTTTTTGCCTTTCCTTGTCCTTTAAGATCTTCAGGGCTATCTGCCAACTCCATTTCCACCTTATTAGTGGCTAGGAGAACTTCCACGACGCCGGTCAGAGCAGGAAGAAGACGCACGTCGGAGAAGATGGCGACCGTGAACTCCGTGGACAGGACCTGCGCAGAGGGGTGAGTAACAAGTTAGGGGCATTTGCCCAGGGGGACAGGTAGGCCAGGGGGGAGGAGGGAGGGGGGGCAACGGAGGGGAGGGGGGAGGGGTTTTGCGCCCTGGGGCTTTCCTTCTCCTTTAACAAAGGAACCTTTTGAACCTTTGGATCAAGCACCCCTTAAGTTCCTAATACTCAAGATGTGCTTCCTGCTAGCCATTACATTTGCTCGGAGAGTATGCAAGCTACAGAAAGTCTGACTCCCTCTTGATAATCCCTTCCATGAACAAAGCAGGAACTCAGCCTTCCAAGTCGACAATAGCCAACTGCATCAAGCAGACTAAACATATGGCTTATAACCCCCAACATAACAGTGTACCCTCCAAGGTAAAAGCGCACTCCACGAAGGCATTGACTGCGTCCTGGGCCTTCCATTCCAGGGCTTCGGCGGAAGACATCTGCAAGGCAGCAGTCTGGTCCTCTCTTCACACCTTTCCTAAGCACTGCCAATTTGAGGTTTTCATGAAAAAATGTTCTGCATTTGGCTCAGCGGTTCTGCAGTCTGCCTTACTTGACAATTAAATATTCCCTCACAGCAATTTGTGTTGATCTTTTGTACATCCCATAGGGTGCCCACTGCCATGTGGAAGGAACAGGAAATGAGAAAATCAATTCATACTTACCGAGATTTTCTTTTCCTGGACTGTAACATGGCAGTGGGCAAAGGTTTGGGGGAGACTCCAGTAGGTTAAATATGGCGGCCAGGGGCGGAAGTACATTTTTTATAGAGAAAAAACCTGTCCAATCACGTGGCAGGAGGGATTAACCCATAGGTTGCCCACTGCCATGTTCAGGAAAAGAAAATCTCGTTAAGTATGAATTGATTTTCTCGTTTCCCTACTGTATGTAACACTGACGAATCACTAACTCCCTGGTTTTCTATTCCTCAGGTGGAACCCATGCAATTGGGGGCAACTCGTTTGTCCTCTCAGGAGAGGGCTGGAAGGTGATCCCAGGGTCTGTGTATATATTGTGGGGATAAAGGTAATTTCCTTAAATATTGTCCTAGGCCGGGAAAACCGCTTCCATGTTACAACCTGCCATACACCAGCAATCATGTCCTCCTCCAGGGTTGGTAAAGGGTCAGCCATACAGGTCCACTGCTGGTGGACCTGTATGGCAGGTTGTAACATGGAAGCATGAAACAGGTTAGATAAGTTCCTGTGAACGCTGCCTGTACCGACCCGGCCTGTCTGACCTTGTTTGAACTCTGTATGTACTGACCTGGTCTGTCTGACCACACTATTCCAGTTGATCCTTCTTTATTAGTTATTTTAGTTATGTTGCCTTCCATCCTAAATCCTTGGTAAACAATTGTGCCCCTTTGCTCGTCCAGAACTCTTGCTTGGCTAGTCTCTTATTAAGACCTGGTGGCATCTGAATGCTCCTCCCAAAGTGAAAGGCGGCTGCTACAGATAGAAGCAGAGCCGTGACCAGGGAGCCTAGCACCTGTTCTGGATTTAGGGTGCCGACCGTGACATTTCATCTGCATGTAAATACGCATAGCAGAGAAAAACAGGCATTTTTGGACTAATCTCCACTTCTCCCAGTACAGTTGCTGTGAGAATACCTGGTGGTCCAGCGGGGACACCCACGGTGGGGACGCCAACCATGTCTGCTCCCCTTTTGTGCCGATCTGTAAATGACGTGCTTCAGGGTTTGACGCAAAGCTGATTCGCTTCTCCTTTGGCAGTGGAGGCAATGCTCTGTGTGCCCTGGGTCTAATAACACACATAATGTGAGCTTCTAATTGTTTCATTTCTAGAAAGCCCCATATACTGTACTACATGACTATTATTTTGGCCTTTTTGACCCAAGTTTTGAAAACAATAATCATCCCTTTAAATTGCCACACAATTGTGCCACTGCAAGTTGCAAACTGCAATCCTTTCAAAAGGTCTGGTATATAAGGTCATTTATTCCTTATTTACAGTTATCAGATCTGGTACAGGGAAACCCATTATCCAGAAAGCCCTGAATTACAGGAAGGCTATCTCCCATAGGCTCCATTTTAACCAAATAATTCACATTTTTAGAAATAATCTACTTTTTCTTGGTTATAATAAAATATTATGTTGTAATTGGTCCAAACTAAGATATAATGAATCCTTATTGGGGGAAATACAAGCCTATTGGATTATTTTTTAGTAGGTTTAGGGTATGAAGTTCCAAATTAAAAAAAAACTGTTATCCAGAAAACCCCAGGTCCCGAGCATTCTGGATAACAGGTCCCATACCTGTACTCCTGAAGTTATTTTTATATTTACGTATTTAAAAAAATAGTGCATAGGAGTTATGAATAAAAAGTGGTATGGTCTGACTTAGATACTTATTTAAAATGCCTAGGCCTAAAGCGGATATTTACCACAGTTTATGGCCCATTTGATAAAAATCTTTTGAAGAAGTTTACCCTTAGGGTAGAACTACACGGGTGTTTTGAATTAGATACCTTCCGTTCCAACGCGAGGAAGTGCAGGCGGCAAGCCGGATCAAAGGTAAGTAAATGGAATGTCGGAAGTTGTCGCAGCATGCATCTGACACAACGCGACTGTCGGATGTGAACGATGCATGTTGCGACAACGGTGCATCCAACGCGGCGCCTGGACTTCCTATCGTCGGAACGAAAAGTATCGGATTCAAAATGCCTGTGTATTTCTACCATTATTGTTAATCCATTGTATAAAACAAGGGTCCCCAGCATTTTTTACCCGTGAGCCTCGTTCAGATGTAAAAAGAATGTAAAATGTAGCATGAAAGATATTCCTGGGTGCTGCAAAATAAGTAGTGTACAGGAGTCTGTGTTTGGCAGTACATCTGTTTATCCAACCAAAACTTGCCTCCAAACCAGGAATTCAAAAATAAGCACCTGCTTTGAGGCCAGTGAAAGCAACATATTGCTCATGAGCCACTGGTTGGGGATCACTGGTATGGAGTATAAAGGTTAATACAAATATAAATACTAATATCACATCTTGCTGTGGCAGATTGAAGAAAGTGTGCAGGCCAACCACAATTTTACTCTAAACCCCTATTTATTATTGTATTAGCCTGTTTCACTACAGTATGTATGTGTTTTTTGATGCAAATAAAGACTTTTAAAAAAAGATCACTTAATTGTTCCCTTTTACTTTTCTAATGGAAACATTGCTGTATAATTGCTTCCATTGTCCAGCTTGTTGATGTCACACAAGGACATACGAGCATTATACTTACATACTTACGATCATTGTTTTTAGTGGAGCAAGTTCTGTCATTGCTGTTGCACCCTTGAAAAAAAACAAACAACAAAAAAAAAAAACTACGCACACCCAACCCTAACTTGCCACTATTGAACCCATGCACACCTGGGCCAGCAGACCCATACTTTTACCAAACCAACTGTGATGTCATGGAGGGGATAGGGCTGCCAATGGCATCACAAACATTGGAAGATCACAGCCAAGGTAATGCTCAGGGGATCAAGGTGGTTGGTCTGGCAATAGGAAAAGCTGGACCTGCCCAAGGAATTCCCACTTTTTTACCCAAACCCACAGGTCCTACAGGGCACAAAAATCCCTCCCCCCTCCCCTGTGTTGCCCCCCTTCCCTCCTGGCCTACCTGTCCCCTGGACAAATGCCCCTAACCGTGGACAAGACCTGCGCAGAGGGGTGAGTAACAAGTTAGGGGCATTTGCCCGGGGGGACAGGTAAGTCAGGGGGGAGGAGGGAGGGGCAAAACAGGGGTGGGATTTTTGCGCCCAGGGGGTTTCCTTCTCCTTTAAGGGATGGCTCACCTTTACGTTTTTAATGTTATAGAATGGCTAATTCTAAGCAACTTTTCAATTTGTCTTTTTTTCTTTATTATAGTTTTTTTTTTTAATTATGTGCCTTCTCTTTTCTATTGAGAGTCACTGAGCCATCTAAAAATCAAATGTTCTGTTAGGCTACAAATTTGTTATTGCTACTCTCTATTACTCCATTTTCTATATAGGACCTCCCCTATGCATATTCCAGTCACTTACTGAAATTAATGCAAACTTGTGAGTAAATTAAGAGTTTAGTCACCAGATTGCCGAAATTGCAAACTGGAGAGCTGGTAGATAAAAAGCTAAATATTAAAAGATGGTTAAAAAAAGGTGGTTAACCTTTAAGTTAACTTATGTTATAGAATGGCAAATTTGAAGAAATTGTCAATTAGTCTTCATTATTTTTTATATATATATATATATATATATATATATATATATATATATATATATATATATATATATATATATATATATATATATATATATATATATATATATATATATTTTTTTTTTCATTATTTGCCTTTTTCTTCTGAATCTTTCCAGCTTTAAAATGGGTGTCCCATCTGAAAACAAATGCTCTGTAAGGCTACACATTTATGGTTATTGCTACTTTTATTATTCATCTTTCTATTCAGTCTCTCCCCTATTCATATTCCAAGTCTTTTATTCCAACTAAAGCATGGTTGCTAGGGTCATTTGGACCCTAGCAACCAGACTGCTGAAATTGCAAACTGCTGAATAAAAAGCCAAATAACAAAAACTAGGGATGCACTGAATCCACTATTTGGGATTCGGCCGAATCCCCGGTGAAAGATTTGGCTGAATACCGAACCCTAATTTGCATATGACAGCAAAGGAAAAAGTGGAAAAAAACTCGTCTTTTGTGATGAATCACGTTTTTTTACCTACCTGCCCCTAATTTACATATGCAAATTAGGACTCAGATTCGGTTCAGCCAGAAACAAGGATTCGGCAGAATCCTGCTGAAAAAGGCTGAATCCCGAACCGAATCCTGGATTCGGTGCATCCCTATCAAAAACCACAAAAGATAAAAAATTAAAACCAATTGAAAATTGTCTCAGAATATCACACTCTACATCATACTCAAAGTTAATTCAAAGGTGAACAACGACTTTGACTGGAATACAAAAAAAAGGCTACAATCATGGGTCCCAAGCTATTTGCAGCACTGAATGAACGTCATCTGACACTGTATGAATTTTTCTGCCTGTGAACATTTGCTTTAGGTGTGAACAAGATGATATACATTATTAATGATAGTCTCCATAGTGAGCCTAATAATTTATTAGCCCGTAAGCAAGTGGCAATGTTTCGGGCCTATACAGGGCCCTTTGTCAAGCCTGGGCCTGAAACATTGGCACTTGCTTATGGGCTAATAAACACCTGTCACCGATTCAACTGCATCAGTCTTACCATTGGTATATTGTTTTGTTTGGATACATTTTTGGGGACTTTGGCAGCTTTGGGCCTTACACCTGACTGCACCGGACAACAAACTAGTGTTGAACACTGGTAGAAGAACTCCAATTTGGGAATTAATAATAAAACTTTAACACAAATATGCATTTTAATAGATATATTTCATAACCAGCAATATTATTATATATATTTTTTTTAATAAAGCAGAAGGAGACGGGAATACCTTTAACAGAAGAGAGGTGGAAACTCATTCAAGTTTATATCCTGGAAATCAGAAAACTTTTTCTTTAGTAGATGGATAACCTCAAATACACAAATCATTTAACATTAGCTGATTTCTAGTCACTACACACAAATAGATGAATATACAAAGTTTCCTTGAATGACGAGTATTATCTGGCACAGGTATATGCAGTGTTGATAGTAATAGAAGGACCTTTTGATGATCCATACAGTTCATTATGCAATGATATAAACCATACAAGTTATTGTGTGCAAATCAGTACGGATGTGCTAGTCCCAGTATTATTTGTGCTTCCTCTTCCCACCAAATCCTTTACCCTTTGCCTGTTTTCCTCTGCCTGGTCCTTTACCTTTTCCCTTCTTGCCACCTTGCTGCTTCCCCCCTCTGCTGCCTTTTTTACCCCCCTTTCTCCTTTTGGCAGCCTCCTCTGCATCCTCCTCCCTCATCTGCCTGTTGACTGCCTTGGTCATATTCAGGACTGGCTTCTTGCTGTCCATGACTTTCAGTATGTCTAGCTGCTTGCTTTTTTCAGCAGCGAAATCTCCAATCAGGGGCTGAAACTTCCTCTTCTTGCCCATGTTCCTAGGCTCCTTCTCCTTAGGGAGTTTATCCTGGAACCTGCCGACAGAGGCAGTGGACACCTTGGCCACATGCATGGCTTTGCCCAACTCTGCTTTGGTGGGCTGGTCGGTCGGTGTCAGCCCCACACCGGGAACCTTCATCTTCTCAGACCGAGCGATATTTCGAAGGCGGTTGAGCTCATTTTTGGCCACCCTCTCCTTCTTCGCTTTCATTCGCTTGGCAAACTGGTCTTCATTGGGATCTGCAGTGTGTGGCACCTCTATCATCCAGTCCTTGGTATCATCCTTTGCCCGCTTGTAGCCCCAGCGCCTTCGCCACTCCTTATTCACCTCATCCCACATCAGGTTGGTTTTCTTTTTCTTCTGGATCCCTTTCAGTTTAGCAAACTCTTCCCAGCGTGTGGGTGCTCTGGGCTTGGGCACAGGCTTTTCCCTGGGTAGCCGAGTGGCAGGCTCGGGGAGCTTAGCAACGATAGCCTCCTGCAGCTTCTCTGTGGGCAGCGTCCAGACCTGATTGATAAGGAGCTGCGTGTTGTCTCTCGCCAGAGCTCGCAAGAATTCATCTTTATTCTGCTGCCGAAAGGCGCTGACGCTGGGGGCGTTTGGGTCACAGGCCAACAGATTACCCAGATCAAACTCGAGCTCTAGTTCCTTATTCACAGAGATGAGCTTTAGCTTTTCCGCCTCCTCCTTCTCGACTCGGGCCAACACTTCTTCTGCTGCCGGCGCTGCCATGTTCTCTAACAGCTTGACCGGAAGCACGTGTAATCATCCGGGAACCTGCGCGACGACAGGCATTTTACTTCCTGTCTTAGGTCGTCATTTAGCCACGTGACTTTCTTTCCCCCAACAATTGTGAAGCTTTATTGACTCGTACGAACTCACACAAAGTGCAAGCTGTTATTGCCATTGTGTCTCGAATTATTAAACGTCTCATGTATACAAACAATAAGCTCCGTGTTGTCACTGTGATATATGTGATGTAGCCCAGTCCAGCAGCTGTCTCATTGTAGCCCTCATGCATACCTCCCAACTGTCCCTTTTTCGGAGGGACAGTCCCTCTTTTGACAGCTCAATCCGCAGTCCCTCATTTGTACTGGAAAGTCCCTCTTTTCTCTGCACTGAACAGCCAGAAAAAGAAACAAAGTTTCTCACTTAATTGGCTTTTAGCAGAGAGCCCAGAACAGCTAACAGGTGCAAATAAGATACTTTGTAACAATTTTGAGACACAAAAACACAGTTTAGATAAGGAGAAATATTTTCAAACTTTCATAACCTGCCAAATTTTGTAAACTGAACATGGTAATTAGGGGGTGTGGCCATAGAAAGGGGTGTGGTCAAAAATTTGCTGTGCTACGTGCGGAAAAAAGTTTTTGTCCCTCTTTTTACTTCCAAAATGTTGGGAGGTATGCTCATGATGCTGGCTGATTGCTGTAGTTACACATCCCTAGTCACAATCAATGACATAATTGATGTATTGCCATATGCTTGTTCTCAATAATACTTGGGGGCAGATTCACTTAGGGTCGAATTTCGAAGTTAAAAATACTTCGAAATTCGACCCTCGAATTGAAATCCTTCGACTTCGAATATCGAAGTCGAAGGATTTAGCGCAAATCCTGCGATCGATCGATCGAAGGATTTTTTGTTCGATCGAACGATTAAATCCTTCGAATCGAACGATTCGAAGGATTTTAATCCAACGATCGAAGGAAAATTCTTCGATCAAAAAAAGGTTAGCAAGCCTATGGGGACCTTCCCCATAGGCTAACATTGACTTCGGTAGCTTTTAGCTGCCGAAGTAGGGGGTCGAAGTTTTTTTTAAAGGGCAAGTACTTCGACTATCAAATGGTCGAATAGTCGAACGATTTTTAGTTCGAATCCTTCGATAGTCGTAGTCGAAGGTCGAAGTAGCCCATTCGATGGTCGAAGTACCCAAAAAATACTTCGAAATTTGAAGTATTTTTCATTCGAACCCTTCACTTTAGCTAAGTGAATCGGCCCCTTGGAGATTGTAGGAAAACACTGCATTGTGGGTAAAAAAAAGTGTCGAATTGCATTACAAATTGTACTTTGTGTACTGGTTTCACATTTGTAAAGGCCCTTGTGTTGTGTATTTGCCTCATTGACCTCACTGACCATAACCCTATAAAGCCTGAACAACTGAAAGGCACAGCAGGGTCAGGGTTGCCTTGAGGTGAGTTTGAGAAACTGCCACATAGCAGCAACCCACAAATGACCTGTCCTGGTAACTTTAAGAGACACATCCCTGATTATTCAACGTCAGTTACAGTCTTCTAGTGCACAGAGCCCAATTGCTGGGAGACAGGACTGTGCACCAATTGTAATTGTAACACAATTGACACTGCTCTCCCCACACTCCCCCGTTCTCTTTACCATTTAATTGTGTAACCAGGGCATGGGGATGGACATCAGGTCCCCCATTCTGGTGCACAAACCAGATTCTGAGACGATACAAGACTTGTCCACAAAATGGCTGCTGTCTGCTTGCTATAAATTTAAAATCCCAGACTGAAGGAAACAAGATTCAAATAATTTAAATAGTGTAATTAAAGTTCATTTTGCTTGACTAATGTGATAAAATAGGATTTTGAATAATTTTTGTTGGGTGATGGGTCCCCTTTAATACAAGTTGGCATATACTAGTTGCTCGGTGCTGCCCTGCTAACTGTAAAAGAGCTTGTTTTAGCTGGTTGAACCAAAACATAAACAATATTAGCAGTATCATAATCAAGTTTTATAATCAAGCTTTCTAACCTCCGCTATATGTTCCCTAGATATCAGGGCTGGAAATAGGGGTAGGCAGAGTAGGCACGTGCCTAGGGCACAAAGCTGGGGGGAGCCAGGCACGCACCTTCTCTGCCTCTCTTACCCTATTGTCTGGTCCCCGCTATGGTCAGTGTGTGTGGTCTGTCACTTTCATGCCGCATCTTTGTTTTGCACATGAGCATTCACGATTTTCTTGCATATTGGGCAAGTCAAGATGTTGAACAACCCCATCGAAGGCGAACAACCCTTTTTTTGTACAAAAATCTATGGTTAGGGTGCCAAACAGTGCCAGGCCAGCCCGACCAGGCGCCTGCTGGCCCAGCACTGTTTGGCACCCCCAAGTAAAAAGCACGTTTCCTTCTTTAATCCACCATAAAACCCCCAAAGACTAAGCTGACCACACAAAATCATAACCATAGATTTTTAACCATAGATTTTTGTATAGTACAAAAAGGGGTTGTTCACCTTCGAGTGCAGCCTTACAGACCATTTGTTTTTAGATCGGTGCAGGACCCCCATTTCATAGCTGGAAAGAGTCAGAAGAAGTCAAATAAATAGGGGAGCTGCACCAATGAGGCGAGTTGAGAAACTCACCTCAGGCGGCGGTAGCCCACGAGTCACCAGGGGTGGAAAAAAAACCACACCTTGGAACTTTAAAATGCTGATTTTTAATATGGAATTTAAAGCTCTTCTAAAGTTTTAGAGCTCAGCATCTCTCTGGATTGTTGGTTCAGATTTTTTTCCAAGCCGAAACAAATCTTGAAATCTGAAATGCTAGCTAAAAAATACTGAGTTTTCATTAATAAACACCATAGTTTACCCCTACTCTACTATTATCTGGCCTAGATAGGACTTACAGGAGAACTAAAGTATCAAGGGGGGGGGCAAAATGTTACCAATAGATTCTGCCAATAGATACTATGGGGCAGGTTTACTAAAGGGCAAAGTGGCAAAAGTTGGCGCCAATTTGCCAGCGTTACCACCCGCAGGGACATCGCCGATTTACCATCGGGCGCAGATGCCAATTCGCTAGTGAAAGGGATAGGCGCTAGCACTCATTCGCACTCTATTGGCAGGCAACAATTCTCTTACACCGCAAATTGAATAAAATACTGATTTCATTGAACGTTACCTCTTTCGCCAGACTTTCCTTTGCCAGCTCAGACCAGGCGATGTGAACTGGAGTGCATAGATCTTCTTCGTTCTTCTGTTACTTACATCATATTCTGAGTGGAAAAAGCGCTGGTGTCTTTTCCTTTTTCAGAGTGATAGCCAGCAAAAGTCCTTACATTTTTTTTTCCGTAACTGGTTTTCCCCTTACATTTTCTAACATATGGAACATAAACTATACAGGGGGTTCATGTGTAGGGCATTATATTAATTTATTTAGGTTCCCTGGACATGAGTAATTAACAGTGGAAATGTAATGTATTTGCTGCAACATATAACATAAAGACGTCCATTAAACTTTAAATTTCCCACCGTATACAGATTAACCTGAGCGCAAGACGTCTAGTGAAGTTGTGCTAGGCAGAAATGAGGAAAAGTCGCCAATGTTCGGCACCCACGGCGAAACTCTGCATTTTAGTGAATTAACGTTGTCTGTGCAAATTTTCACCTGGCCAAATGTAGCGATGGGTGCGAATCGGTCACTGGCGACTTTTCTCCGGTTAGTGAATCTAAAGTGATTGATCTTCCAGATGTCATATTTTCTCACTGTAACTCAGGTATGGCTATAACATCATGCATGGGATGACAGCCTAAAAATTCTAAGGCCTGGGTCATCATTTAAAGCATGGAATACTTTCCTCCTTGATGTGCTCTAACTGCTGCTAACTAAAGGTAGAATCTGCAACCCCATTTCTCTACATATACAGTACTTCCATTGCAAGGACCAGGGGGCAATTGTTTAGTATAAAGGACATAACTGAGCATTTTACAGTGAATAAACACCAATTATTAGGAATTTCCCCCCTCTGAGGCAAATTGGAGAGGCTTCAGAAGCTTTTTTTGCAGGGACAACGCCAATCTGCAGGGACAACGCCAATTTACTAACAGGCGTAGAGGACAATTCGCTAGTGAAAGAGTACATTTCTAACGAAGTTTTGCGCCCTTTTGCCGGGCAAATTTTCGTGTTACTCCTCAAATTCACTAAAGTGCGAATTTTTCATTATGTTACCCCTTTTGCCAGAGTCTGCTTCGCCAAGTTATACCTGGAGAATGGATAAGATGAAGCTACATCCTTCTTCATCTTATGTCAGTGGCATCATATCCTGTATGCTATTAAATGTTCGCATTAACGAAGTTTCACTAATCGTTAGCCATCGTTATCCTGCCGAGACGTAACATCACATTTTGATGAACTAGCGTATGCGCTGTGAATTAACTACTGCCACAGTGGTGCAAAGTGTAGCGGAGCCTTCAGAAGCATTTATTCTGCATTTTTTCATTTATTCACAAATTGTCCCAGAACTGTTGCATTTATTCCCTTGCAACTCCCTGCACCTTATCATGGTTATAGCTCGGCTTTTTATGGCTGACCTAAAGAGTCAGACTCAAATTCTCTGGTTGCCATTATAAATACAAACTATTAAGTCAGTAGATATGTTAAAAAATGTGTCTGTTGTCCATTAAATGGGAAACTGTATTTGGATCTCATCTTGTACCCTGGAAAATATACTTGTAAAAACGCAAATGGTGTGCCCTTCACCATGCGAAATTACATTTTCTATAAATATGACTTATTACATAGTAGAGGTATTGATTATGAAATAAGGGGCAGATTTATCAAGGGCCAAATTTCAAATCGTACGAATCGAAGTAATAGCTTATTCGATCAAATTAGATTCTAAGTTTTTCCAAAAAAAAACCCTTTGATTTTTCAAAGTCCACCAAGACTCCAAATAGGTTCTAGGTGGTCCCCCATAGGCTAAAACAGCAATTCAGCAGGTTTTAGATGGGGAATGGTCGAATTTTTAAAGAGACAGTACATGATAAATTTCGAAATTCAAATTTTCTAAATTTTTTCAAAGTCGAATCAAATTTGGACTATTTCCTAGTAAGTACACAAAAATTAGCTCAGAATTCGAATTTTTTTAAATTTGAATTTTCACTTCGACCTTTGATTAGTCTGCCCCTAAGTATCAGACCACAATTCTTTGACAAGAAGCTGGCAAAGCTACATTGTGATCTAGAAAAAATATGTGGACTTGTCCGCAAGTTTCTAAATAATCTTATTCTTAACCTTAAAATGCTGGCTGTGCATTTGTAGACTAGATTCATGTATTCTTAAGTATGAGATTTATTTCCTGCCAAGCCATTTTAACATTTTGACTTTTATTCCAGTTTCCTTTACCACCTTTATTATCTTTTAAGCTGCTTTTAAAGGTGGACTAAAACTTCAAGAGCAAACCAGATGTTACTGCACTCCAATGCCCAGCAAATTAGCATATTGAGAACTGTTTACTGAGTTACTGGCAGCATTCAGTGCTTTGTCATCATTGAATTAGGGTGCACATATCACAAGTACTTCCAGTTGGTTTTGCAATGTTTTGAGTGTATCTTGGCATTTTTATGAAGTTGTGGTCTAACAACATCAGACTTTTATTCATTCATTTTTATTTTAACCCTTAGAAGGGTACATGTACTATGTTAGTACAGGTGTGGGACCTGTTATCCAGAATGCTCGGGACTTGGGGTTTTCTGGATAACGGATCTTTCCATAATTTGGGTCTTCATGCCTTATGTCTTCCAGAAATTCATTTAAACATTAAATAAACCCAATAGGCTGTTTTTGCCTCCAATAAGGATTAATTATATTTTAGTTGGAGTCAAGTACAAGCTACTGTTTTATTATTACACAGAAAAAGGAAATCATTTTTAAAAATTTCGATTTTTTGGAGTAAAATGGAGTCTATGGGAGACAACCATTCCGTAATTCAGAGCTTTCTGGATATCAGGTTTCCGGATAAGGGATATATACCTGTACCTTAAATGTATAAAATGACACTGACAACTATAATATGAGTAGTTTTCTTTTTATTAAAAAAGGTTGATGAAATTAACAATAGATCTGTAATGACCAAAGATGGCCTGAAAAAAGGCAGACTAGGCCCCTCCAGAATGAGTCTTCAGTTGTGCTTCCAGTGAGACGATCTCCACTAGCCCAGAGAGATCAGCCAGGTTCATTAGCTGCTTAATTAGTCTTCTAGCCTGGGATTAATCTCTTCAATGGCAGGTAGGGATGTAGCGAACGTCGGAAAAAAATTCGCGAACATATTCGCGAACTTGCGTCAAAAATGCGAACGGTTCGCGAACGTCGCGAACCCCATAGACTTCAATGGGAAGGCGAATTGTAAAAGCTAGAAAAGACATTTCTGGCCAGAAAAATGATTTTAAAGTTGTTTAAAGGGTGCAACGACCTGGACAGTGCCATGCCAGAGGGGGATCAAGGGCAAAAATGTTTCTAAAAAATCCATTGTTGACACAGCCCTGCGCTTTGTGCTGTAAAGGGCAGAAATCACACTACATTTCTAAACCTGTGTAATAAAATGCTTTAAAACGTCCGGCGTCTACATGCCAATCAAGTCGTGTAAAGGTTACAGCCTGTTCACACGCAAAGACGAAACGCGGTGCTTACTGCAACGCAAAAAGACGCAAAGAGCTTTAATGAATGATACCGTCAAGTGAGCAAATAATAGTTTTTAATTACTAGTTGCTTGTCACCTCCAGGATGTTCGTCCTGTTGGTGGCAATATTTCTGTAGTGGTGTGTTTAGCAGTCACCGTGCTTGTGCGCACGTGCACGGTCAGGCAGAGGTAATTCAATGTACAGTGAAGTGAACCAAAAAACACTGATTCTGCAGTGTGGGCCCAGTTTTGGTGTACTTTATTGATCACCTGCGGTGACCATAAAAGATGCGATTTTGCCACTGTTGCAGAACCCTGAAAAATTAGGCATGTGTACTTTCCTGAAAAATTATCTTTTTTTTGTCGCAGCCACTGAAGCACAGAGGCCAGAAAAAATATGCCATATAAATGCTGAAAATATTAATTTTTTTTTGTCGCAGCCACTGCAGCACAGAGGCCAGAAAAAATATGCCATATAAATGCTGAAAATATTAATTTTTTTTTGTCGCAGCCACTGCAGCACAGAGGCCAGAAAAAATATGCCATATAAATGCTGAAAATATTAATTTTTTTTTGTCGCAGCCACTGCAGCACAGAGGCCAGAAAAAATATGCCATATAAATGCAAACAATATTAATTTTTTTTGGTCGCAGCCACTGCAGCACAGAGGCCAGGAAAAATATGCCATATAAATGCTAACAATTTAAATTTTTTTTGTCGCAGACACTGAAGCACAGAGGCCAGAAAAAATATGCCATATAAATGCTGAAAATATTCATTTTTTTTGGTCGCAGCCACTGAAGCACAGAGGCCAGAAAAAATATGCCATATAAATGCTGAAAATATTCATTTTTTTGTCACAGCCACTGAAGCACAGAGGCCAGAAAAAATATGCCATATAAATGCTGAAAATATTCTATTTTTTTTGGTCGCAGCCACTGAAGCACAGAGGCCAGAAAAAATATGCCATATAAATGCTGAAAATATTCTATTTTTTTTGGTCGCAGCCACTGAAGCACAGAGGCCAGAAAAAATATGCCATATAAATGCTGAAAATATTCTGTTTTTTTTGGTCACAGCCACTGAAGCACGGAGGCCAGAAAAACTCAGGATTTACCTGGATTCAAATTAAACCAGTAGGGTTTGCACCCTAGTTTGTAATGGTGGTGGAGGGAGGAGGACGCTAAAGGACAGCTGTATGTGGAGTCATGAGGCGTGCAGAGAAGGACAGCTGCATGGGGAGTCAGAATCAGAAACTCAGCACAAGTCTTCCGGTGTGCAGTAACCCTCCGAGATCCACCCCTCATTCATTTTAATAAAGGTCAGGTAATCCACACTTTTGTGACCTAGGCGAGTTCTCTTCTCAGTTACAATCCCTCCTGCTGCACTGAAGGTCCTTTCTGAGAGGACACTTGAGGCGGGGCAAGACAAGAGGTTCATGGCAAATTGTGACAGCTCTGGCCACAGATCAAGCCTGCGCACCCAGTAGTCCAGGGGTTCATCGCTCCTCAGAGTGTCGATATCTGCAGTTAATGCCAGGTAGTCCGCTACCTGCCGGTCGAGGCGTTCTTTGAGGGTGGATCCCGAACGGTTCTGCCGCTGCCTTGGACTGAAAAACATTTGCATGTCTGACGTTACAGAGTGGCCAAAGTGCTTTGTCCTTGCAGGTGCGCTCGTGGCAGGATTACTGGCACCTCTGCCCCTGGAATGTTGATGAGTTCCTGAAGTGACATCACCCTTAAAAGCATTGTACAACATGTTTTGCAGGCTGGTTTCTAAATGCAGCATCCTTTCAGACTTGTGGTATGTTGGTAACATTTCTGCCACTTTATGCTTGTACCGAGGGTCTAGTAGAGTCGCGACCCAGTACAGGTCCTTCTCCTTAAGCCTCTTGATACGGGGGTCCTTCAACAGGCATGACAGCATGAAAGACCCCATTCTCACAAGGTTGGATGCAGAGGTATCCATCTCCGCTTCCTCGTTATCAAGGACTGCATCATCCACGGTCTCATCCCCCCAGCCACGTACAAGACCAGGGGTCCCCAAAAGGTCACCACTAGCCCCCTGGGAAGCCTGCTCCTGTTGGTCCTCCTCCTCCACAAAGCCACCTTCCTCCTCTGACTCCACTTCTGACACCTCTCCCTGCGTTGCAGCAGGTGCCTGGGTTCGTTCTGGTGATTCCGACCAGAAATCGTGCGCTTCCTGCTCCTCGTCACGCTGGTCTACAGCCTCATCTGTCACTCGTCGCACGGCACGCTCCAGGAAGAAAGCAAAGGGTATTAGGTCGCTGATGGTGCCTTCGGTGCGACTGACCATATTTGTAACCTCTTCAAAAGGGCGCATGAGCCTGCAGGCATCGCGCATAAGCACCCAGTAACGGGGTAAAAAAATCCCCAGCTCTGCAGATCCAGTCCTACCACCCAGTTCAAACAGGTATTCGTTGACGGCTCTTTGTTGTTGCAGCAGACGTTCCAACATGAGGAGCGTTGAATTCCAGCGAGTCTGGCTGTCGCAAATCAAACGCCTGACTGGCATGTTGTACCGCTGCTGAATGTCAGCAAGGCGTGCCATGGCTGTGTAGGACCGTCTGAAATGGGCCGACACCTTCCTGGACTGCCTGAGAACGTCCTGGAATCCTGGGTACTTTGAGACAAAACGTTGTACTATTAAATTCAGAACATGTGCCATGCAGGGCACATGTGTTAAATTGCCCAGTCTCAGTGCTGCCAACAGATTGCTTCCATTGTCACACACCACTTTTCCGATCTTCAGTTGGTGTGGGGTCAGCCACCGATCGGCCTGTGACTGCAGAGATGACAGGAGTACAGATCCGGTATGGTTTTTGCTTTCCAGGCACGTCATCCCCAAGACAGCATGACAACGGCGTACCTGGCACGTCGAATAGCCTAGGGGGAGCTGGGGGTGCACAGGTGTGGAGGAGGAGGACCCAGCAGCAGAGGACGAAGAAGAGGAAGAAGACGAGGTAGAGAGCGAAGCAGGAGTAGAGGTGGTGGCAGAACCGCGTGCAATCCGTGGCGGTGACACCAACTCCACTGTCGTTGTTGAGCTACACATTCCCTGCTTCCCAGCCATTACCAAGTTCACCCAGTGGGCAGTGTAGGTGACATACCTGCCCTGACCATGCTTGGAGGACCATGCGTCAGTAGTCATATGGACCTTTGGCCCAACACTAAGTGACAGAGATGCGGTGACTTGGCTCTGCACATGGTGGTACAGGTGTGGTATTCCCTTTTTTGAAAAAAAATTGCGGCTGGGTACCTTCCACTGCGGTGTCCCAATTGCTACAAATTTGCGGAAGGCCTCAGAGTCCACCAGCTGGTATGGTAAAAGCTGGTGGGCTAAGAGTGCGGACAAGCCAGCTGTCAGACGCCGGGCAAGGGGGTGACTCGCAGACATTGGCTTCTTACGCTCAAACATGGCCCTCACAGAAACTTGGCTGGGGGCAGATGACTGGGAATGGGAACTGGTGGTCAAGGTGGAAGGCGGAGTGGAGGGTGGTTCAGACGGGTGAAGGACAGCAGAGGTAGAGCATTAAGATGCTGGACCAGAAGGAGGGTAGCTTTTAGTTTGCCTGTTGCCTTTGAGGTGTTGCTCCCAAAGTGCTTTGTGCTTGCCGTTCATGTGCCTTCGCATAGAAGTTGTACCTATGTGGCTGTTGGGCTTCCCAAGACTCAGTTTCTGACTGCACTCATTGCAAATGACAACGCTTTTGTCAGAGGCACACACATTAAAAAAATCCCACACTGCTGACCTTTTTGAGGCTGGCAATCTGGCGGTAACAGTAGAAGTCGGCGGCGTTGGCGGCAATGGCGGGTGCGTTGGCCGGCTGACCACAGGTGCCGATACATGTTGTTGCCCTACTGTTCCCTGCGAGCTGTCCTCCCTGCTTCTTCTAAGTCTTATTCTCCTCCTGCCTCTCTGACTCTCCGTCTCTCCATCTGAACTATCCTCCTCTTGCTCTCTTCTACTGGGCACCCATAAAACATCAATCTCCTCATCCTCATTCTCCTCAGATGCATCAATTTCTTCTACCAGCTCACAGAAGGAAGCAGCAGCGGGGACCTCCTCGTCATCACTCATTATGTCCATCTCTGTTGTGTTCTCTGCCAGAATTAAATCTGGTGTAACGTCCTCATCTCCTTCATCTTCTTCTGCCAATAATGGTTGCGCATCACTCAGTTCAAGAAACTCATGTGAAAATAACTCCTCTGACTCCAGTGAAGAAGGGGCGCCGGTGGTGGAGGAAGTGTTACGTGGGGTGCCCATAGCAGTGGAGGATGAGGATGTTGTGGTAAAGTTAGAAACGGTAGAGGATGGGGTGTGCTGTGTAAGCCAGTCAACTACCTCTTCAGCATTTTGGGAGTTCAGGGTCATTGCCTTTTTAAAATTGGGCAATTTCCTAGGGCCACAGGATAGCATAGCAGCACGGCCCCTAGTGCCTCTGCGTGGCGGCCTGCCTTTGCCTGGCATTATTTTTAAAACAACAACAACAACTCAGGTGGTGTTTCTGGAGACGGTATTATTATTGATATTTAGACAGAATGTGAACAAGCTCACACAGCTATATGGCAGTTGTTTGAAAATAAAGAACACACTGGGCAAACAATGCCTACAAGGTCAACGTATACACTACTACAGCAGTGGATACGGAATATATTATTGCTGCCTGAAAAACGTCACTCGGGTGGTGTTTCTAGAGACAGTATTATTATTATTGATATTTAGACAGAATGTGAACAAGCTCACACAGCTAGATGGGAGTTGTTTGAAAATGAAGAACACACTGGGCAAATAATGCCTACAAGTTTAACGTATACACTACTACAGCAGTCGATACGGAATATATTATTGCTGCCTGAAAAACGTCACTCGGGTGGTGTTTCTAGAGACGGTATTATTATTGATATTTAGACAGAATGTGAACAAGCTCACACAGCTAAGTGGCAGTGGTTTGAAAATGAAGAAGAAGAACACACTGGGCAAACAAGGCCTACAAGGTCAACGTATACACTACTACAGCAGTGGATACGGAATATATTATTGCTGCCTGAAAAACGTCACTCGGGTGGTGTTTCTAGAGACGGTACTATTATTGATATTTAGACAGAATGTGAACAAGCTCACACAGCTAGATGGTTGTTGTTTGAAAATGAAGAACACACTGAGCAAATCATGCCAACAAGGTTAACGTATACACTACTACAGCAGTGGATACGGAATATATTATTGCTGCCTGAAAAACGTCACTCGGGTGGTGTTTCTAGAGACGGTATTATTATTGATATTTAGACAGAATGTGAACAAGCTCACACAGCTAGATGGTTGTTGTTTGAAAATGAAGAACACACTGAGCAAATAATGCCTGCAAGGTTAACGTATACACTACTACAGCAGTGGATACGGAATATATTATTGCTGCCTGAAAAACGTCACTCGGGTGGTGTTTCTAGAGACGGTATTATTATTGATATTTAGACAGAATGTGAACAAGCTCACACAGCTAGATGGGAGTTGTTTGAAAATGAAGAACACACTGAGCAAATAATGCCTGCAAGTGCACTACTATTGGTGCACTACTATGAAGAACAGCAACAGCACTGTACACGTTAAAGAACAGTAAGATAAGTAAAAGAAAAAAAAAATATATGTATATTAAAAAAAATATTTTTCTCGGGTTGGTGCTGCTGAACTACTAGGAGCAGCACAGTAGCACACCAGTCCCACTCCCCAACACTGCTAGACTAATAGCACTGGGCTTATAGTAGCAACTAGCAAAGTAAAAAAACAAAAAAGAAAATAAAAGCAGTCCTTACAAGGACTATTGGGTTATTACAGCAGTCAGCAGATGAGATCAGAAGAGATCAGTGCCCACAGCAGGCAGCTACATACAGAGCACTGCAGTAGAAGGTAGATTACTAGCCAGCAAAGCTACCCTAAAATGTCCCTCAAATCCCTGCAGACTTCTGTCCCTCCAATACAGAGCAGTATCAAGTAGATTACTAGCCAGCAAACTTACTATCAACTGTCCCTCAAAGAAATCAGTGAAATCAGTAACAGCTCTCTCCCTACACTAGCTCTTGCAAGCACACACAGGCAGAATGAAAAAACGCTGCAGGGCTTCAGTTTATATATGGAAGGGGAGTGGTCCAGGGGGTGTGGGGGTGGTCTAGGAGAGAGAGCTTCCTGATTGGCTGCCATGTATCTGCTGGTCTGGGGTGAGAGGTCAAAAAAAAAGCGCCAGGTAAGGCGAACCCAAAGTGGCGAACGTCGCGCGACGTTCGCGAACTTGCGGCGGACGCGAACAGCCGATGTTCGTGCGAACAAGTTCACCGGCGAACAGTCCGCGACATCCCTAATGGCAGGTCCATATCCACCCAAAAAGAGTCCTTGACAAACTAGAGGCCTAGTTTCATACAGTTTACAGATGTATTATCCTTTATATACCAAAGGCTCTGT
Source organism: Xenopus petersii (assembly GCA_038501925.1). NCBI lineage: Eukaryota > Metazoa > Chordata > Amphibia > Anura > Pipidae > Xenopus > Xenopus petersii. The sequence goes on along the minus strand of CM076683.1, from coordinate 110,082,445 downwards.
TGTTTTCCCTAGAGGGCTGTTGTATACCTCCCAACATTTCTGTAGGCCATTAGTCTTATGTGGCACAGTCAAACAGTGTTATTAGAAGCCACACAGTTTGTATTAAGCCCCTTTAACATGGACAGCTGGGAGATATTCTGGTTGGATGCTGGTGTTTCTCATCCATGATGTTATTCCATTCGGAGGCTGTTTTTTTTAGCTTCTTTTTCTTTTTTAGGTGGCTTCTCTGGTTCTGCAATCTTCACTAAATTTCCACCACATTTACGCTTGTGCACCTTTGTATCTGGTTTCCTGTTTGTTGCTCTCTTTTTTAGCTGCCCACAGGGTCCATCACATTGCCACCAGTGGCGTCTCAGTGACTCTGCTTCTTTATAAAGTTCGTGCTGAAGCTAAACAATGATAGAGAATGCAAAATACAAATTTTCAGTTGATTTGCAGCTCTCTTAAAAATAACACAAAGGGGTAGTTTACTTTGAAATTAACTATATAGACATATAAACTATAGATAGATATTTAGGGCAGGTTGCCATTGCAATTAAATAGCAAAAGGTCTAAAAAAAATGTTTTTTTTTACCATTTATAAAAAACAACTTGCTTTTCGGTTGATTTGAAAATGAAACACAAAATATCACTCAGGCAAAACTATAACTTTAAGGAAAACTTCCTGTTTGACTCTTGGGCCCAGAACATTTTGGGTATTTAGTAGAATAGAAGCACTTACTTTAATGTTTATTCCACTAATGTTATCAATGTACTGCTTAGAATAGCAGAACCTTCATCCATGATCATCAGCCTCATCATCCTGATCCATGATTAATAAATATGCATGAATCATTTTGTGTAGGAGTCTGTAGTGTAGAAAATACTTCAGTTAGTTCAATATTATTGCAAGGCCCGGTATTACACAGAATTTACAAATAAAAGAGGGTTTTTAGATAACTAGTTAATGTCACCGTAATACAATATTAAATATTTATATAGTTAGGTGTTAAAGAGTAAAAAACAATTCACCCCATGCCCTTAAGAGTTAAGGGGGAAGGATGCATTTTGCAGTTTAAATTTTCTATTGGCAAATAAAGACTAATATTATTGTTTTGTTACCAAACCTATTAGTATCATCTGGATCTTGGAAGCCTTGATTATCTCTTGCGTCTATGAGTCCCTATAAACATGTACAGGTACAATGAATTAAAGCCAAAACTCTTACTTCTACTGTGTCTTTTCTCAGCAGTAATTCCAGCAGGCGCTTGCTCAGATCGATGCGGCATTTACCAGTTTTCGGATCAAATGTGGTAATTCCGAGACTTCTGTAGAATAAAATAATTAACATTTTTATTTAGTAATTAAAAAATAGACACATGTTAATCAAGTTTTTTTGCCATTTCACATTTGTTAATGCAGTACAAAGAAAATAAGTATTAAACTGTTCAGTTGACTTGGCCCACTTAGTCTAGGGCTTTTGTCATAGATACTAAATTTACTTAGCATTAATAAAGATTCTGTTCTGCAGCTCTCTAGATTTGGATTCAAATCAAGAATGGCTTAGTTGTATAATAAAAGGAGAATGCCTTATATGGAAGATAAGTAACAAAACTAGAGTAAGATTGCATATCTAGATTATCTACTGCTCTAATTTATGGTTGCTAGGGTTGCTGTGCTTAGCAACTAAATTGTAATTTCAAGTTGGAAGAATAGAAAGGTAATTCGTTAAAAAAACAGCTTCTTATGCTGGCCGAGCTTGGCCGTGCTGTCCCGGCACTGCTAGATATACAGTATATATACAGGGCCGCCATCAGGGGGTCATAGGGGGGACAGTTGTCCCGGGCCTGCAGGGTTTAGTGTCTAAGGGGGGCCTGGCCATGCTTCACTTACTTGATTAGCCGGGCCCCCTGCTTTCAGCTTGCTGCAAAGCAGCTCTGTGCACGGAAGATTTTCTCCTATTAAGATTTGCTGTAACCTCATTGGTCCTTTAAGAATAAATCCCAGTTAATCTGCATTGGGATTGGATCCCCTTATCCAATCCCTGTACAGCTTGATCACCAATGGCTTTTTATAATTTGTGGGGGGAGGGCCCCTGATCACCAATGTTTTTTTTAAAAAAAAACTTTTATGGGGAGCCCTGGTCGCTAATTTTTTTTTTAACTTATAGGGGGGCCCTGATCACCAATTATTTTTTTTTAATTTATAGGGGGGCCCTGATTACCAATTATTTTTTTTAACTTATAGGGGGGCCCTGATCACCAATTGTTTTTTTAACGTGTAGGGGGGCCCTGATCACCAATTATTTTTTTAACTTATAGGAGGGCCCTGATCACAAACTATTTTTTTAACTTATAGGGGTGCCCTGATCACCAATTATTTTTTTTAACTTGTAGGGGGCCCTGACCACCAATTTTTTAAATAATATTTTATGGGGGGCCCTGGCACCACAGTTTTTTTAACTTATAAGTGGGCCTGACCATCAATAGCTTTTTATAACGTGTGTGGGGGGGTTTACCTTTTTTAGCAATGACGTCTATGTGGTCTTTTAACTGTAGTATGGAGTGGGCGGGATCTGGGGTGGGGCTTGGGAGCCCGGTTGGGTGGGGCCCAGTGGGCCCTGAACATTTTGTTGTATGGGGCCATGTGATTTCTAATGGCGGCCCTGTATATATATATTTTTTAGTTCCGTCAAATTATCCACGGGAGTCAAATATTGATGATTTTATGATATATGGGGAAAAATGTCATCAAATCAATATGTCGGTATAATGTAGAAATGCAAGGAACGGGATACACCTCTGTTCAATGTATAGCTAAATATATAGGGCTTGTGTTGAAAATGCATTCTTCCGGTTTCAATTAAAAAATAAATTTTTATGTGCATTTTCAATTTACAAAGGAATCCAATTTATTGGTTTGTCAGAGGAATATTGTCAGGAAAACTGGATGTAATCCTTTTAGGGGAAGTTTTATACAGGATTTAGAATAAGGGTAAATTACGCAATAAAAACGAATTAATTAGTACAAATGTTTATAAAAAAAAGAATAGACAGTACATATTTTCAGTAAAAGAGCTTTCAGGTTTTTTAAAACAAGGCTGAGACATTTGACCAAGTCTTGCCTTGATAATGAACTAATATTGGTCTCCCAAGGATTGGTATTACTGACTACTCAGGCTGAAGGGCTTAGCTGCTCTCAGCCTGGGTATTTTTGCAGGCCGAGAAATCTGCTCCGTGTTCCCTGTTCCATTGATTTGAATCTGGTCAGCCTGCGTGTGCTCACACACAGCAAAGCTGAAGCTGAATTCAGCCCAAATACCCGAAAGGATGCACCTCTGGGCTGACCTCTGCTTTAGTTCTGCTGTGTGTGCGCATTCAGGCTGATCTGATTCAAATTAATGGAGCAGGGGTACCAAGCAAATCTGCTTCTATAAAAGTAAAAAATACACACACTGAGATCTTTCTATAAAAGCAAAAAATACACACACTGAGATCTTTCTATAAAAGCAAAAAATACACAGACTGAGATCAGCGGGAGTCTTCAGCCTGTGTGCCCATAGCCCTAGTGGCAGATTTATTAAGGTTCAAATGGTAGAACTGAATTTGAATTTTCGATTTTCTTCTGGTCAAAGCTCACAAATTTGAATTTTAAACCACCAACTCAAATTTGAATTTGAATGTGAGATTTATCACAACTCGTCCCTCAAAACAGTTTTAATTTGAATATTCGCCACCCATACCTCCCAATTGTCCCTTTTTTGGAGGGACAGTCCCTCTTTTGACAGCTCAACCCTCAGTCCCTCATTTGTACTGGAAAGTCCCTCTTTTCTCTGCACTGAACAGCCAGAAAAAGAAACAAAGTTTCTCACTTAATTGGCTTTTAGCAGAGAGCCCAGAACACCTAACAGGTGCAAATAAGATACTTTGTAACAATTTTGAGACACAAAAACACAGTTTAGATAAGGAGAAATATTTTCAAACTTTCATAACCTTTTGTCCCTCTTTTTACTTCCAAAATGTTGGGAGGTATGGCCACCTAAAACCTGCTGAGTTAATTTACAAGTCAATGGCATAGGTCCGTTGAACTATTTGAAGCTGTTTGCCTTCCTGACATTCAAGTTTTTTCAGCGGGAAAACTTGATTTGAATTCAATTAAATCGATTTGAATTTTTGGGTAGTTCGTATTCGAGTTTTTCATAAATAACCTCCCATTCGAGTTGCGAGTACATTTGCATTTTTATAGTTAAAAAAGCAAATTCACGTAACTTAGAAATTCAACCTATGATAAGTCTGCCCCTTAGTGTACATAATTCATCATAACATTTACTATGCAGTTATACTAACTCTGCAGAGATACACTCTTAGATTTCAATTCTTTGATTCACAATAATCACAACTTTAGATAGCTGGTCATTGTCCTGTGTCCATGATTTTTCATTTGACCACTGGAGGGCAGCATAGGGAAGACCAGGATTCTATCCTTTGCTTATTTAATTTTTAACAACACAAGACAACCAAAGATTGTATCTGCTAGATTACTTTCTCTGACATACCATACAATAAATGGCAATGTAAAAATGTATATATCTAAAAAAAAAAAGTCATAAAAAATAGATTAGTAAAAAATAAATAGTATTTTTAAAAAAACCTAGAGAGTACAGTAGAGTATTTCATAAAATCTCATAATAGAATGATAACTGTGAAAAGTCATTTTGGACACATTTGTGATTCTAATGTGTTCTGCATTGTTTTTGAAGCTGTGCTGTTTTCAAAATAATGAATGCTTTATGAACAGGGGCATAACCCTTGCCTTTTTATCTCTTCCCATATCCCACCAGGGACCCTGTTTATACATCTACAATGTTAATGTTATTATGCCAGAAATAAACACACAACATTCTAACTGCATATTTATAAAGCAGTGGACATGGATGTGGTCAAGTGACCAAATATACTTTTATAAAAAAGTATGTAGAATAACAAAGACAACAATTCTAATTTTTGCACCAGTTTCTATTCTATTTCTACACTAGTGTTCACTTGCAACTATACTCTTGTAAAAAAAAACACCTTTTTCGCAGCTTTATAAATGCATTTATTTTGCCTAACAAACTGGTGTGTAAATTAGTAGCGTAAACTGGAATTCTGGGAAATTTCTCAAACATTTTCTCCATATTTTTAGCAGAATTTCAGGTGTGAGAAGTAACGTGAAACCTTTCTTGTGGGTTTTTATTCTCGGGTATTTTTCATTTGTCACTTGTTTTTTTATTGTTAAGAATGAAACAATCCAAAAGCTGCGGTTATGGTTATATTACATTATTGGTAAAGAAAATTCTTGAGCAAAAGAAGTATTATTAGTCAAACAACCCACAATGTGGGCATTGGTTTGAATTGATTTTGGCATGTTTGAGCTCCCGTGTTCTTTAGGTGGAATTATGTAAATGTGATAAATAGGAAAAATTTAGATCTGTGTTAGAAAAGTGGTTTTGCAAGTCCTGAGCTTGTCAGATTTATGTCTCCACATTACATACAGTATGTGCTGTTTTCATGAAGTTTTGAGGTAGTGAATGCCCCAAGCGAAGCAAGAAGCTGGTCATTTCCTTTAATTATAAATGTAAATCAATGCTTTGCAAGCTCAGTAAGCTTTGGTATTACACAGAAATGAAATGAAATGTAAAAATGATTTATATTTAATCCTGAGGGTTGCAATGTGAAATGATGGAGACACTTATGACTAAATTCAAGTGACCCATCAGCACCCAGCTGTTGCATTTCTAGCTTAGGAGAAGGAGAACCCCCTACAGCAGTACCAAAGCCTAATGACGACTCTATCCATAACAGAAATTGTGACCTGTTTGCAAAACAGCAAAGCAAAGGGATAGAGGGAACAGAGACTGGGCAAGCTAAGGGCAGGAGTAACATAACATAAAGATACAGAAAGGATGATAAGAGGTCACAAAGATGTGGGAAGCTGTGAGGCATAGAGTGTTAAACTGTTATCTTTTCAATATATATGTACTCATCTCCAGTTTGTTCTAGAAAAATGACTTACGTAACTGGAAGTGGAGGCGCCTCTTGCAGTTATGAGGTCAGGGATGGATGGTTCTCTTGATAGGGAGAGATAGGCCTGAAGATTATAAAACAGTGATCCCCAACAAGTGGCTCATGAGCAACATGCTCACCAACCCTCGGCTGTTGCTCCCAGTTACCTCAAAGCAGGAGCTTGGAGGAAGGTTTTGGTTGCATGAAACCATGTGCACTGCCAAACAGAGTCTCCTGTGCACTTCCAGTCCATACAAGGCTACCAAATAGCTAATCACAGCCCTTATTTGGCACCCCAGGAACTTTTTGCATGCTCGTGCTGCTCCCCAACTCTTTTTACATTTGAATGTGGCTCATGGGTAAAAAAGGTTGGGGACCCCTGGTTTAAACCTTCAGGGACAGTGTAACTGCAGAGTGAGACCCAACAAGTAGTTGTTCAGCCAAAACTGAGTGTTTTAGCATTTGGTTTCTGTTACATTGGGGAAAGAGGGGAAGATAGCAGTATATTAAGATGATTACTTCCTGTATGTAGCTATTCACAACTATGCACAATACTCTTGGGGCATATTTATTTTGCTGTGTAAAAAACAGGAGACCTCTTATCTGCCAGTTGAAAGAAAGAATGGTGGAGCAGATGCATGCAAGGAAAGTGAGGAAGGGTGGTTAAAAACAGCTACCTGCAAGAATTGATGCAGAAGTGGTTCTTTTGTTTTTTTCTTTTTGAGGGGGGGCAATGCATTTTGATAAAAAGAAGGACTTAACACCATAATAAGCTGTTGGTGTTAGGTGAGGGTCACAGGTATACAGAGACCCTTATTCAAGGAAAAGTAACACCCAGTTACAGCCATTCAAAGCTAAAAAAAAAAAGGAAAAAAGGCACAGGATACACATCAGATAACAGATAAGCTCTGTAGTGTAAAATGGGATTCTTCAGAATGTATCTGTGATCTATTGTGCATCCTGTGTTTGAATGGCTGCTCCCATGGATACACAGCAGCTTGTTTATATAAACTTTAGTAGAGTTTGTGAAACAAACACACCAGTTTCACCAGTGCAGGGCAACACTACATTATATTGTCATTCTTTTAAAACACTTAATTTTTTTTATCAGTACTGTTCTTTTGATGCATTATTTAAATGTATGTGCAAAACTGGTTACTTAGGGCATATAATGTGTCTATCTATCTATGTATCTATGTATCTATCTATCTATGTATCTATCTATCTATCTATCTATCTATCTATCTATCTATCTATCTATCTATCTATCTATCTATCTATCTATCTATCTATCTATCATCTATCTATCTATCATCTATCTATCTATCTATCTATCTATCTATCTATGTATCTATCTATCTATCTATCTATCTATCTATCTATCTATCTATCTATCTATCTATCTATCTATCTATCTATCATCTATCTATCTATCTATCTATCTATCTATCTATCTATCTATCTATCTATCTATCTATCTGTCTATCTTTCTGTCTGATCTATCTATCTATCTATCTATCTATCTATCTGTCTGTCTGTCTGTCTGTCTGTCTGTCTGTCTGTCTGTCTGTCCGTCCGTCCGTCCGTCCGTCCGTCCGTCCGTCCGTCCGTCCGTCCGTCCGTCCGTCCGTCTGTCTGTCTGACATATCTATATACATGTTTGCCTAATATTGCTTCTAGTTGCTATTCCATTACCCCTAGTATAAGTATTCATAGTTGTATCCTAGTAAGCCGGGACTTAAAGCTTCCCTGATTGTCTCACTACAGTTTGTGTGTAAAGGGTAAGTGGGAATAGCTCAAGTGCACATTATATTGTTGCTGGGGGATTAAAGGGTATTACATTTAAGTACTGCTGCACAGCTATTCCTTCCTTTACATGCATTTTGTTTATTCCTGGCGGCCCTATTCCGAATATGTACAATGCTGTCAAGCTGTCTGGTGAATGTAATGATCTAAATTGAAATAATAGTGGCTAACCCCCATCCCTAAGAGCTAAAACACAAGGCAACAACAGTTAAGACATTTTTCAAGTTCCTTTTTAAAACCCTCAGCTGACGTTTGCGAGATTATGATATGATGATGTGAGACTTTCTGTGGCTGACGCAGTGTGCCATCTGGGCGAAAGCACTCTCAGCACCAATAGCTTCTGTGTGGGGATTAATATCAATACAGCAATAGGCAAGACAGATATTTGTGTATAGAAGGGACAGGGGCACAAAAAGCTGTAAAACCTTATATCATAGCAGACCAACAGTGAACAGGCAGCTCAGATTCTTGTAAGACACTTCTGATACTAGCCATAAAATGCAGAAAATAAAACTGTTGCACATCTGAGCACTAAACATGGTTTCTCCAAGGTCAGACTGGGCAAACAGGCTTCAACCCACTTGGGCCCTGCCAGCCTAGACCCGCTACCTAAAGCGACAGGTTGTGGCTAGTGATGGGCAAATTTATTCGCCAGGCATTGATTCGCTGCCAAATTCTTCATTTCGCCACCTGCAAAATGTTTCTCGAAAACTGCTGCAAAAATTGGCCGGCTACAAAAAAGTTGCTCGTATAAAAATTGTTGCGCTTCAAAATTATTTTGACTCCCGTTGACTTTAATGCATTTGGACCAAAAAGTTGCAAGTGTAAAAATTGTAGAGCACATAAAAATTGTTGCGCATCAAAATGATTTTGCTGCGCATTGACATGTAAAAATTGACTGTAATGCATTTGGACAAAAAAGTTGCACATGTAAAAATTGTTGCTCATGTAAAAATTGCTGAGCATCAAAATAATTTTGATGCCCATTGACTTCATGGGTTTTGCAAATTTTTCATATTTTCGGAGTTTCGCTAATTTTTCACCAAAGGATAACGGGACTCTTTTCTGACTCTCACAAAGGGATGCACAAGCTGGTATGCAAGCTTGTGTGGGTTAAGGAGGACAGGGAGGGATCTGCCTGGGCAGGGGGCTTCTAGGGATTTGCGGCTGGAGTGACTTGTGGGGAGGGGGCCCTGGTTTGGCAGCCCCAATGGGCCCAGACCTCCCAGTGGGATGCAGGGTTTCTCCCTCACTATATAAGTGCCTAACTAACAGACACATGAAGCCAAGCATAAACACCATGTTCATACACACTAACTTGGAATTATAGTTTTCTCCTCACCTCACCCTCTAGGGAGATGTAGACCAATCTTCTCTTTGGTAGAGGCAGAATTATTGAAATTAAATTAATCCTTCCATTATTTTGGTGAGGACTCATGAGTCCAGGCACCTACCTTGGAGTAATGATGAAGGAATCCTATCTGCCCTTCCCAGATTAGGATTATGCACTACACTATACACTATACTGTATTGCCGAACATAACCAGGGAGATTTTTTGGCCAGTATCTTGATATTTTGTCTATAACGACATCCTTAAAGGAATACATCAATTTCTTTGGAAGCAACCTCAGGGCAGGGGGCAGGAAGTATTTGTTGGGACTTTTCTTCTTTTTACGGGTGAGCAGCTGCACACAAACATAACTACCATGCACAATGCCAAGTGATATACAGGTCACTGGTATCCATTTGGCAGCTTGATAGACAAACCTGGTTTTGGCAGATGCCTGGAAAAAATTACCTGCCTGAATACATAAAAAAAAGTTTGGTGGAAGGGTAATAATAGTCTAAAGCTTTTTTCATGGTTTGTGCTAGGGTTGCACTGAATCCGACTCTTCTGTTTTTGGCCGAATCCCATATTCTTCACATAGGATTCAGCTAAATTCAGTTGAATACAAATCCTGCTGAATAAGGCTTGGATTTGGCCGAATTCCAAACCAAATTGTGCATTCAGTACATGCCTATTTTGTGCTTAGGCTCCTGGTTTCAATGGAAGAATGGGATTGCTGAGATGGGAGTTAAAGAAACTGAGCAGCAAAGAGCCCTGGCCTCAACTGAACTAATTGAAAACCTGTAGGATAAACTTGCATGAGTTTCAGGCCTAATTGCACATGCACAACTTTAGAGAGCTTAACTTCACTAAAGCTGGCCATAGATGTTAGGATTTTTTAAAGATCTTTTCGTTATCACAAGTCCAAGCATATCTTGAAACAATCGTTTAAATGTATGATTTGTCCATCAACTAAAAAGACCATTTCAAGTAATGTTGTCTAGTTGACCTGCGGGGAGCAGCCTGCTTGGCCCTGCAAACAATTGGATAGATTTCACTGTGACTGATGAAAATTTTCTAACCTGGCTGATCAATTTTTAGACTGATGTCGGACGACAAATCGCTAGATTCACGATTGTTTGAATCCCGCTGACCTAACGATAATTTGATGGATTGGTTGGATTGCACTGAAATCAGTCATTCATCAAAGAAAAATCTTTGGGAGGCTTAAGGCTTTTGTGGCTTAATAAGAGTAAATACCACCAACAATATTATAAAAGGTTGTAGAAACCCTTCCCAATAGAGTGGTGGTTGTTACAGCAGCAAAGAGTGGACCAACGTCGTATTTATTTTAATGGTTCGGGAATAAGATTTTGGAAAGGCAGTAGTTCTTATACATTTGACTATATCGTGTATTATAATGCAATATAGCAAAGCGAGTAACTCCTTCATTGCTTATTTCTAGCTATATACTGTAGGTAGAACTGAACTCTATGGCATCTGCTTTGCAGAAATTCAGTTTAAAACCATTATGTTAAAATGCCATTAATATTCATGCTGTTTCTCTCATTTGCAACTATTACATTCTGAACTTTTCCCAATTGCAGCCTGATAGCAGAAATTGCTAGAGATTAATCATATATTGAGTATTTAACTTGAAAATCTAGATGTACAAGATATCTTGTAAAGTAACAGGGAAGAGCCCTTAACACACTTATATATCATTCTCTTTTTATATATTCAAATATTCTAAGTCTGGAGACTATAAAATAAAACTTAACTTGGCAAAGTGTATCTTATGCTTCGTGTATGGCTCTAGCTATCTATCTGTCTGTCTGTCTATCTATCTGTTCATTATGATCTGTTTATTGTGGAGTGCAGTAGTCTCTGTTTCCTTTTATTAAAAGGCAATGCCAACTAAGCCTTTATGAATATTATTCTTTTGGAAATGCAGTGATTAATGCCTTACTGATTGCCTACTTTCATCAGTAGCAGTCCTGTCTTATAAGATATATGCAGCTTTGATATTTCACCTTTTTCTGATTAGTCTGTAGGCACTCGGTCTTCTACCCTGGAATTAAAGAAACTTATTCTGATACTTGGACATACACATCAAAGCTTTTTTAGTGTTGGGAACCTTGCCATGCATGATTGAACCACCAGCATTGAATATGCAGGTTATCTTGAACATTATACTTTTTTTTTAAAATCATATCCCTGCCAAACTTGCAAATGAGAGAGGCTCTATGTAGTCTACACCACTTTATTTTTTTTATTATTATTATTAATAATAATAATAATAATAATAACATGTATTTTTTGAGTGCCAACATATTTCACAGCGCATAGAACATACAGAATTACATACATAGTGACCAGTAATGCATACAATAGGGGAAGAAGGCCCTGTGCATGACAGCTTACACTTTAAAAGGGGAAGGGATTAAGACACATGGGGGTATATTTATCATAGAGTGAAGTTAATAGTGAAGTTCCGCCACTAGAGTAAAATTCCGCCACTCTCCATTCATTTCTATGGGATTTTTATAGGCGTATTTATCAAAGGGTGAACTTTCACTTCACCCATTGATAAATACGCCTTTCAAATTCCCATAGAAATGAATTGAGAGCTGCGGAATTTCACTCTAGTGGCGGAACTACACTCTTTGATAAATTTACCCCAAGGTGTGGGAGTAGTCAAAACCATAAATAAGCAAGAGGTATAGCATATATGGTATTGCAGTTTCTCAAAATAAGTTGGAATTTTATTATGAAAGTTAGCGGAAGCCAGTCAAGGGATTGGCAGAGTGGCATGGCAGAGGAGGAGCAGTTGCTGAGATGTATAAGCAGGGTGGCAGTGTTCATTGTGGGTTGGAGAGTTCACAGTCTCTGGCAGGGTAGGTCAATTAATAGAGAGTTAATTGATGTCATAGGATGAGAGAGTGAATAAGAATTCGGTGGCATCTTCGGTAAAGAATGATTGTATTCTGGATATGTTTCTGTGTATGTGACATAATTTAATAAGGACTGAAGGACAGGGCAGAATCTAGCATAACCCCAAGGAACCAGGTCTGGGGAGGTGGGGTAATAGTGGAATTGTTAACTATGATAGATACTTCTGGCTTGTTATGGGTGTTAGCAGGGGAAAAGAGAACTATTTCCATTTTGGAGAGGTTTAATTTAATGTAGCATTCTGACATCCAAGTAGAGATAGCAGACAGGTAGGAAAAGGCTCGAGTTAAGAGCTCTGGGTTGAGATCAGGAGAGGAGAGATAGAGTATCTTCAGCATGCAGGTGGTATTGGAAACCATATGATTTGATTTGTTTGCAGAGGGAGAAAGTATAGAGAGAGAGAATAATAAGGGACCCAGGACAGAGCCTTGAGGAACCCCAACTGGTAAATAAAGCATTAGAGAGATTATTATATGATTCCCTTATATATTTATAAATAGTTATCAAATCACCCCTTAAGGGCCTCTTCTCCAGCGTGAACAACCCCTACATGGCCAGTCTTTCTTCATAGCTAAGATTTTCCATACTTTTTACCAGCTTAGTTGCCCTTCTCTGTGCCCTTTCTAATACAATAATGTCCTGTTTGAGCACTGGAGACCAAAACTGTACGGCATATTGTAGATTGGGCCTTACTAGTGCTCTATAAAGTGGAAGAATGACCCCCTCCTCCCGTGAATCAATGCCCCTTTTAATACAGCTCAAGACCTTATTTGCCCTTGATGCTGCTGACTGTCATTGCTTGCTACAGCCAAGTTTATCATCTACAAGGACTCCAAGGTCCTTTTCCATAATAGATTTGCCTAGTGCAGTCCCATTAAGGGTATAAGTGGCTTGGATATTTTTACATCCCAGGTGCATGACTTTACATTTATCAACATTGAATCTCATTTGCCACTTAGCTGCCCAGATTGCCAGTTTGTCAAGATCCTATTGCAAGGATGCCACATCCTGGATGGAATTAATTGGACTGGATAGTTTTGTGTCATCTGCAAACACTGATTCATTACTTACAATACCCTCCCCCAAGTCTTTAATGAACAAGTTAAATAAAAGTGGACCCAATACCAAGCCCTGAGGGAACCCACTAAGAATCTTACTCCAAGTAGAGAACATATCATTAACAACCACCCTCTGTACCTGATCCTGTAGCCAGTTTCCTATCCATGTGCAAATGACTTCATTAAGCCCAACAGACCTTAGTTTTGAAAGCAGTCGTTTGTGGGGCACGGTATCAAACGCTTTGGCAAAATCCAAATAGATCACATCTACTACCCCACCCCACTGAGATAAAATTTGTCTGACATGACCTATCCTTCATATAGCATTGCTAATTGTTGCTCATGCATTCATTAGGACAACATTTTGAATGGTATCCCTTAACAAGACTTCGAATAATTTGCCCACCACAGATGTCAAACTTACTGGCCTATAATTGCCAGGCTGAGATTGTAATCCCTTTTTAAATATTGGAATGACATCAGCTTTTCTCCAATCCATAGGCACCATACCAGATGAAAGTGAATCGGAGAAAATCAGAAATAGGTTCTGGTCTAAAACTGAACTTAGAACCCGACAGCAATTCATATTAACTCCTGGTTGTTACTTTTAAACAATGTTGCAAAATTCAGTCTCCTCCATCAAGACAGGTCTGTCAATCCATTGGCTTGTGTTACATTGTCTCAATATCCAGAGCCACGAGGGCAGAGAATAGAAATGGACAAATACAAATAACTTAAAAACAATAGAAATGTAATTGATGTATAATGCAAAGTTGCTTAGAATTACATTAGGCAAACGGTTATTTTTTGGGTTAACACGTCCTTTAAAGTAGCATATTTTTTAGATGCAAAGATCATGACTTTTAGAGTAAAACATATTACTTACACTGTGTGAACTACTTTCATGGGTTGGCTGAACTTTTAATACTTTTTTTTGCTCAAGTTCAAGTTCCTGCAATATTGTTTCTTAAACTTAGAATATTTGACCATATTACACTGAGTAAGGTAATGAATCAGCTTCTATTTCATCACACCAATTTCCCTAATTAACATAGACTTTAGGCCCTATGGTGCTGCTTCCATTAATTACCTGGACAGAAATGCAATTAAAACATTCAAGACAGCCTGCCTATATGTTGCCAATTAACCAAGGTTTAAGTAATAGGGCATGTTTCAATCAGATGTGTTAGTCTTTGATAATTGAAATACGCTGTACTCCAGCTACTGTTATTGTGTTGTGTTCTTGTACAGGAACTGGTTTAAAGTAAAACACAAATTAAAGTTTATAAAATCATGTCCTATAATGATTAAGATGAAATGGGCGGAAAATAAACGAGCCAGTGACCTTTAGTTGTAATTTTTTTCTGGCATGTTATTATGTCCCACACTCCACAGTAATCTATTTTCTCTTCACACGGTTCTGTCTGTTGACAAGATGTGTAGCGTTCTTGGAACACTAGAATTAATTGAGCGGAGTACTTCTAATCGCATAACAACCCCACGAGACACCCTTGAATCATTTCATGCGCACCGGTAAAATGGATGGCCATATTTCAAGTGTCACATCGCTGCCAATTCTTGGCCAGTCTCGATGTGAGGTAATCATTTAATCTGAACGGGTGGAATTATATTAACCGCTTTTAAAAGAGATGAAAAATTGAGAGACTTTCTGTAATAATCAGGCAAAAGGGTAAAAGGGGACAGCACAATTAGACTAAATACCAAAATGTTCTATCTCTGCATCACAACAAACAAGAAGGGGAGGGTAACCTTGTCCTGAGAAGATCTTTAGCATAAGAAACAGCAGTGTTGTGGATAGGCTTCTAAATAATAATAAGCACACTATAACACTAGGGATGTAGCGAACGTCGGAAAAAAAGTTCGCGAACATATTCGCGAACTTGCGCAAAATTGCGAGCGGTTCGCGAACGGTTCGCGAACCCCATAGACTTCAATGGGAAGGCGAACTTTAACATCTACAAAAGACATTTCTGGCCAGAAAAATGATTTTAAAGTTGTTTAAAGGGTGCAACGACCTGGACAGTGGCATGCCAGAGGGGGATCAAGGGCAAAAATGTATCTGAAAAATCTGCCTGTGTGTGCTTGGAAGAGATAGTGTAGGGCGAGAGCTGTTAGTGATTTCAGGGACAGATGATAGTAAGTTTGCTGGCTAGTAATCTGCGTGATACTGCTCTGTATTGGAGGGACAGAAGTCTGCAGGGATTTGAGGGACATTTTAGCTTAGGTAGCTTTGCTGGCTAGTAATCTACTGTTCTCTTTAAACAACTGCCATACGTTGACCTTGTAGGCATTGTTTGCCCAGTTTTTTTGGACGCAGCCACTGAAGCACAGTTGCCAGAAAAAATATGCCATATAAATGCTGAAAATAGTAATTTTTCGCCATACGTTATTCAACCAACTGCTATCTAGCTGTGTGCCCGTGTTCACATTCTGTCTAAATATCCATAATATTACCGTCTCCAGAAAAAACACCGGAGTGACTTTTTTTCAAGCAGCATTCTTATATTTTACGTAATCCGTATCCACCGCTGTGTATACGTTGACCTTGTAGGCATTATTTGCCCTGTAGGCATTTTTTGCCCAGTGTGTTATTCAACCAACTGCTATCTAGCTGTGTGCCCGTGTTCACATTCTGTCTAAATATCCATAATATTACCGTCTCCAGAAAAAACACCGGAGTGACTTTTTTTCAAGCAGCATTCTTATATTTTACGTAATCCGTATCCACCGCTGTGTATACGTTGACCTTGTAGGCATTATTTGCCCTGTAGGCATTTTTTGCCCAGTGTGTTATTCAACCAACTGCTATCTAGCTGTGTGCCCGTGTTCACATTCTGTCTAAATATCCATAATATTACCGTCTCCAGAAAAAACACCGGAGTGACTTTTTTTCAAGCAGCATTCTTATATTTTACGTAATCCGTATCCACCGCTGTGTATACGTTGACCTTGTAGGCATTATTTGCCCTGTAGGCATTTTTTGCCCAGTGTGTTATTCAACCAACTGCTATCTAGCTGTGTGCCCGTGTTCACATTCTGTCTAAATATCCATAATATTACCGTCTCCAGAAAAAACACCGGAGTGACTTTTTTTCAAGCAGCATTCTTATATTTTACGTAATCCGTATCCACCGCTGTGTATACGTTGACCTTGTAGGCATTATTTGCACAGTGTTTTCTTCAAACCGCCATCTAGCTGTGTGAGCTTGTTCACATTTTGTCTAAATATTGATAATATTATCGTCTCTAGAAAAACCACTTGAGTTACTTTTTTTCAAGCAGCATTCATATATTTTACGTAATCCGTATCCACCGCTGTAGTAGTGTATACGTTGATCTTGTAGGCATTATTTGCACACTGTTTTCTTCAAACTGCCATCTAGCTGTGTGTATTATCGTTTCCAGAAAAACCAACTGAGTTTTTGTTGTTGTTGTTTTTTTAAAAATAATGCCAGGCAAAGGCAGGCCGCCACGCAGAGGCCGTGCTAGGGGCCGTGCTGCTATGCAATCCTGTGGCCCTAGCAAATTGCCCAGTTTTAAAAAGCCAATGACCCTGAACTCCCAAAATGCTGAAGAGGTAGTTGACTGGCTTACACAGCACACCCCATCCTCTACCGTTTCTAACTTTACCACAACATCCTCCTCATCCTCCACTGCTATGGCCACCCCACGTAACACTTCCTCCACCACCGGTGCCCCATCTTCACTGGAGTCAGAGGAGTTATTTTCCCATGAGTTTCTTGAACTGAGTAATGCGCAACCATTATTGGCAGAAGAAGATGAAGGAGATGAGGACGTTACACCAGATTTAATTCTGGCAGAGAACACAACAGAGATGGACATAATGATGAGTGATGAGGAGGAGGAGGAGGTCCCCGCTGCTGCTTCCTTCTGTGATGTGTCAGAAGAAATTGATGCATCTGAGGAGAATGATGATGAGGAGATTGATGTTTTGTGGGTGCCTAGTAGAAGAGAGCAAGAGGAGGGTAGTTCAGATGGAGAGACGGAGAGTCAGAGAGGCAGTAGGAGAATAAGACTTAGAAGAAGCAGGGAGGCCAGCCCGCAGGGATCAGTAGGGCAACAACATGTATCGGCACCTGTGTTCAGCCGGCCAACGCACCCGCCATTGCCGCCAACTTCTACTGTTACCGCCAGATCGCAGACTTCCAAAAAGTCAGCAGTGTGGCATTTTTTTAATGTGTGTGCCTCTGACAAAAGCATTGTAATTTGCAATGAGTGCAGTCAGAAACTGAGCCTTGGTAAGCCCAACAGCCACATAGGTACAACTTCTATGCGAAGGCACATGAGCGGCAAGCACAAAGCACTTTGGGAGCAACACCTCAAAGGCAACAGGCAAACTAAAAGTCACACTCCTTCTGGTCCAGCATCTTACTGCTCTACCTCTGCTCTCCTTGACCCATCTGAACCACCCTCCACTCCGCCTTCCACCTTGACCACCTGTTCCCATTCCCAGTCATCTGCCACCAGCCAAGTTTCTGTGAAGGCCATGTTTGAGCGTAAGAAGCCAATGTCTGACTGTCACCCCCTTGCCCGGCGTCTGACAGCTGGCTTGTCTGCACTCTTAGCCCGCCAGCTTTTACCATACCAGCTGGTGGACTCTGAGGCCTTCCGCAAATTTGTAGCAATTGGGACACCGCAGTGGAAGGTACCCAGCCGCAATTTTTTTTCTAAAAAGGGAATACCACACCTGTACCAACATGTGCAGAGCCAAGTTACCGCATCTCTGTCACTTAGTGTTGGGCCAAAGGTCCATATGACTACTGACGCATGGTCCTCCAAGCATGGTCAGGGCAGGTATGTCACCTACACTGCCCACTGGGTGAACTTGGTAATGGCTGGGAATGGGAAGCAGGGAATGGGTAGCTCAACAACAACAACAGTGGAGTTGGTGTCACCGCCACGGATTGCACGCGGTTCTGCCACCACCTCTACTCCTCCATCGCTCTCTACCTCGTCTTCTTCCTCTTCTTCTTCTTACTCTGCTGCTGGGTCCTCCTTCTCCTCCTCCACACCTGTGCACCCCCAGCTCCCCCTAGGCTATTCGACGTGCCAGGTACGCCGTTGTCACGCTGTCTTGGGGATGACGTGCCTGGAAAGCAAAAACCATACCGGATCTGTACTCCTGTCATCTCTGCAGTCACAGGCCGATCGGTGGCTGACCCCACACCAACTGCAGATCGGAAAAGTGGTGTGTGACAATGGAAGCAATCTGTTGGCAGCGTTGAGACTGGGAAATTTAACACATGTGCCCTGCATGGCACATGTGTTAAATTTAATAGTCCAACGTTTTGTCTCCAAGTACCCAGGATTCCAGGACGTTCTCACCCAGTCCAGAAAGGTGTCGGCCCATTTCAGACGTTCCTACACAGCCATGGCACGCCTTGCTGACATTCAGCAGCGCTACAACATGCCAGTCAGGCGTTTGATTTCTGACAGCCAGACTCGCTGGAATTCAACGCTCCTTATGTTGGAACGTCTGCTGCAACAACAAAGGGCCGTCAACGAGTACCTTTTTGAACTGGGTGGTAGGACTGGATCTGCAGAGCTGGGGATTTTTTTCCCCCGTTACTGGGTGCTTATGCGCGATGCCTGCAGGCTCATGCGACCTTTTGAAGAGGTGACAAATATGGTCAGTCGCACCGAAGGCACCATCAGCGACCTAATACCCTTCGCTTTCTTCCTGGAGCGTGCCGTGCGACGAGTGACAGATGAGGCTGTAGACCAGCGTGACGAGGAGCTGGAAGCGCACGATTTATGGTCGCAAACACCAGAACGAACCCAGGCACCTGCTGCAACGCAGGGAGAGGTGCCAGAAGTGGAGTCAGAGGAGGAAGGTGGCTTTGTGGAGGAGGAGGAGGAGGAGGACCAACAGGAGCAGGCTTCCCAGGGGGCTAGTGGTGACCTTTTGGGGACCCCTGGTCTTGTACGTGGCTGGGGGGAGGAGACCGTGGATGATGCAGTCCTTGATAATGAGGAAGCGGAGATGGATAGCTCTGCATCCAACCTTGTGAGAATGGGGTCTTTCATGCTGGCATGCCTGTTGAAGGACCCCCGTATCAAGAGGCTTAAGGAGAAGGACCTGTACTGGGTCGCAACGCTACTAGACCCTCGGTACAAGCATAAAGTGTCAGAAATGTTACCAACATACCACAAGTCCGAAAAGATGCGGCATTTACAAACCAGCCTGCAAAACATGTTGTACAATGCTTTTAAGGGTGATGTCACTTCAGGAACTCATCAACATTCCAGGGGCAGAGGTGCCAGTAATCCTGCCACGAGCACACCTGCAAGGACAAAGCCCTTTGGCCGGTCTGTAACGTCAGACATGCAAATGTTTTTCTGTCCAAGGCAGCGCCACAACCCTTCTGGATCCACCCTCAAAGAACGCCTCGACCGGCAGGTAGCGGACTACCTGGCATTAACTGCAGATATCGACACTCTGAGGAGCGATGAACCCCTGGACTACTGGGTGCGCAGGCTTGATCTGTGGCCAGAGCTGTCACAATTTGCCATGAACCTCTTGTCTTGCCCAGCCTCAAGTGTGCTCTCAGAAAGGACCTTCAGTGCAGCAGGAGGGATTGTAACTGAGAAGAGAACTCGCCTAGGTCACAAAAGTGTCGATTACCTGACCTTTATTAAAATGAATGAGGGGTGGATCTCGGAGGGTTACTGCACGCCGGAAGACTTGTTCTGACTTCTATGCAGCTGTCCTTCTCTTCAAGCCTCATGACTCCACACACAGCTGTCCTTTAGCGTCCTCCTCCCTCCGCCACCGTTACAAACTAGGGTGCAAACCCTACTGGTTTAATTTTTTCTGGCCTCTGTGCTTCAGTGGCTGCAACCAAAAAAACTGGGCAAACAATGTCTACAAGGTCAACGTATGGCGAAAAATGACTATTTTCAGCATTTATATGGCATATTTTTTCTGGCAACTGTGCTTCAGTGGCTGCGTCCAAAAAAATGCATATTTTCTGCATTTATATGGCATAATTTTTCTGGCCTCTGTGCTTCAGTGGCTGCAACCAAAAAAATGCATATTTTCTGCATTTATATGGCATAATTTTTCTGGCCTCTGTGCTTCAGTGGCTGCAACCAAAAAAATGCATATTTTCTGCATTTATATGGCATAATTTTTCTGGCCTCTGTGCTTCAGTGGCTGCAACCAAAAAAATGCATATTTTCTGCATTTATATGGCATAATTTTTCTGGCCTCTGTGCTTCAGTGGCTGCAACCAAAAAAATGCATATTTTCTGCATTTATATGGCATAATTTTTCTGGCCTCTGTGCTTCAGTGGCTGCAACCAAAAAAAATTATTTTTTCAGCATTTATATGGCATATTTTTTCTGGCAACTGTGCTTCAGTGGCTGCGTCCAAAAAAACTGGGCAAACAATGTCTACAAGGTCAACGTATGGCGAAAAATGACTATTTTCAGCATTTATATGGCATAATTTTTCTGGCCTCTGTGCTTCAGTGGCTGCAACCAAAAAAATGCATATTTTCTGCATTTATATGGCATAATTTTTCTGGCCTCTGTGCTTCAGTGGCTGCAACCAAAAAAATGCATATTTTCTGCATTTATATGGCATAATTTTTCTGGCCTCTGTGCTTCAGTGGCTGCAACCAAAAAAATGCATATTTTCTGCATTTATATGGCATAATTTTTCTGGCCTCTGTGCTTCAGTGGCTGCAACCAAAAAAAATTATTTTTTCAGCATTTATATGGCATATTTTTTCTGGCAACTGTGCTTCAGTGGCTGCGTCCAAAAAAACTGGGCAAACAATGTCTACAAGGTCAACGTATGGCGAAAAATGACTATTTTCAGCATTTATATGGCATAATTTTTCTGGCCTCTGTGCTTCAGTGGCTGCAACCAAAAAAATTTATATTTTCAGCATTTATATGGCATATTTTTTCTGGCAACTGTGCTTCAGTGGCTGCGTCCAAAAAAACTGGGCAAACAATGTCTACAAGGTCAACACACTGGGCAAAAAATGCCTACAGGGCAAATAATGCCTAAAAGGTCAACTTATACACTACTACAGCGATGGATACGGATTACGTAAAATTTATTATGGCTGCTTGAAAAAAGTCACTCCGGTGTTTTTTCTGGAGACGGTAATATTATGGATATTTAGACAGAATGTGAACACGGGCACACAGCTAGATAGCAGTTGGTTGAATAACACACTGGGCAAAAAATGCCTACAGGGCAAATAATGCCTAAAAGGTCAACTTATACACTACTACAGCGATGGATACGGATTACGTAAAATTTATTATGGCTGCTTGAAAAAAGTCACTCCGGTGTTTTTTCTGGAGACGGTAATATTATGGATATTTAGACAGAATGTGAACACGGGCACACAGCTAGATAGCAGTTGGTTGAATAACACACTGGGCAAAAAATGCCTACAGGGCAAATAATGCCTAAAAGGTCAACTTATACACTACTACAGCGATGGATACGGATTACGTAAAATTTATTATGGCTGCTTGAAAAAAGTCACTCCGGTGTTTTTTCTGGAGACGGTAATATTATGGATATTTAGACAGAATGTGAACACGGGCACACAGCTAGATAGCAGTTGGTTGAATAACACACTGGGCAAAAAATGCCTACAGGGCAAATAATGCCTAAAAGGTCAACTTATACACTACTACAGCGGTAGTAAAATAAAAAAAAAGTTAAATAAAAAAAGAATGAATATTAAAAAAAAAAAAATTAAAGTTGGTGCTGCTGAACTACTAGGAGCAGCAGATTAGCACACCAGTCCCACTCCCCAACACTGCTAGACTAATAGCACTGGGCTCTTATAGTAGTAGTAGTAGTAGTAGTAGTAGTAGTAGTAGTAGTAGTAGTAGTAAAACAACAAAAAAATAAATAAAAGCAGTCCTTACAAGGACTATTGCTATTGCAGCAGTCAGCAGATGAGATCAGAAGCAGGACAGCTGCCCACTGCAGCTACATACAGAGCACTGCAGTAGAAGGTAGATTACTAGCCAGCAAAGCTACCTAAGCTTAAATGTCCCTCAAACCCCTGCAGACTTCTGTCCCTCCAATAACAGAGCAGTATCAAAACGATTACTAGCCAGCAAACTTTCAACTGTCCCTGAAATCACTAACAGGCAGCAGCTCTCTCCCTACACTATCTCTTCAGCACACACAGGCAGAGTGAAAAAAAGCTGCAGGGCTTCGGTTTTTATAGGGAAGGGGAGTGGTCCAGGGGAGAGCTTCCTGATTGGCTGCCATGTACCTGCTGGTCTGGGGTGAGAGGGCAAAAAAAAGCGCCAACAATGGCGAACCCAAAATGGCGAACGTCGCGCGACGTTCGCGAACTTCCGGCGAGCGCGAACACCCGATGTTCGCGCGAACAAGTTCGCCGGCGAACAGTTCGCGACATCTCTATATAACACTGGCAAGTGTCCATTAAATGAGATATATAAATATTGAAATATATTTGCTATATGGAGCTCATATCTAATCTTCTCTTTATCAGAAACAAAAGCTGGCAATCACAGGAGCACACTTATAAAATACAAACCATCTTTATAGCAGGGGCTTAAGTAGAAGGCCATGTTTCCTGCTGGAGCCAGAATTAACCAACTGGGTATAGCTGGACTGGAGCCTGGACGCTGGATGATACCAGTTAATGGTTCCATGAACAGTTTGCTGAAGCAGCAAAGTATAGTAACTGCTCATAATGGATGGAAGAAAACAAAGGAAGAGTCAAATAAAGAGGCCAGTAAGCAGGAGTGGCAATAAACAAGCCATGGTCTTGTCAGACAAGGCAGAGTCCAATTAAAAAGCTAAGGTCACTACCAGCAGAGACAAAGGAACCAACCAGGAACTCCTGAAACAAAAAAAGGGCCACAGAAACAAGAAAGGGTAATAGTCTTTAATAACCAAACAGGAATGCAGAAGCTTCTGGAAATACTCAACTGACTGGATCTAGTGAGTGTATTGATAAAACAACATTGGTAGCAAGAGGTAGACTATAGGCCCTTGATGGCTACAGTACTGGCATGTGGCCTTAATGAGGTTTGAGACTTCTTTTATTACTTGTGAGAAACAAACCTGGTTAGGGTTACATGCCTTATGCTACACACATAGCACTGCCTTCCGCTCCTTTTAGCTCATCTCACCCTAACCAGGTTGGTTTCTCTGTTTCACTACTCTCCAAGTCCTACCTACTCAGATGCCATGTTCCAATATCTTGCACTGATGAGATCTAACAAGATCGAAACAGGCTGTCTGCAAGTTTGGATATATGGCTCTTAACTATTAGGCTGTGTCTGTGCTATAAAACCATCAGTTCTGGATGCATAGTAAGCCACAGGAACATAAAGGAGTGATTTGCAATACCCTGCCCATAATGCCTTATGTGAGAGTTAAAATCTCATTTTTGGTATAAATGCAGTGCTATGTGTGTAGCATGAGGCATGTAAATACCTACTGTTTTTACAAGGCTTTACACTTCATGTCTTACACTGAGCTCCAAAAGCCTTCAGTGGTTCAACAAACATTCAAGATTATTACACAGTTGAGGGTTTGAATCTGAAAAGTTCTTGACAGCTGTAAAATATTATCCTGGGTGCACCTCCTGGTGATATCAATTCCCTTGTCCTTAATCCCTACCAGTTCTTCCACCCCCATTGTTTCACTTTCATTAGAGTTTTTTTTTGTTACCTGAGAGTTCAACATCATGTCTGACTGGTGTGAAGTGACTTCCAATCATACCACCTTTTTTCAGCTGTTCCAAATATGTACTCTACATTAGCAAAACTTACATAATCATTTCAGAATCCCTGATAAAGTATCCTTGGTGGTGTAGTTCAGCAATAGTAAGAAGAGACTCACAGTTAATGGTGTCTTTTTTTAAGACTTTAGAATAATTGGCTATTAAAAAGTGTGGAAAGTTTTACACAGTGGTTCTAGTCGTAGCATAAAATCCTGGATACTAATATGGAACAGAACAGGAATATGATAGAGTACAATAAAATGCTCTTAATATATGCAATATGTAAAGCGGCCATACACTGTCAGATCCACTTGTTTGACTGGGTCCCCAAACATGCAGATCTGGGCCTGTTTTGGCCACCCATGCTTAATTATGCTGATCTATTCATACAGTGAGGCCTGTGAGGTTTAAAATAATATATCTTCACCTACTCAACTAATGACAGGGAAGAGACAACCTGGCCAATGCTAGTTACCCTGCAATCTGTAGTATAGGTTTATAGGAGAATTCAACCCCCCAACTAATCAAACCCACCTAATCCCTACCCTCCATAGTCTCCCCTCCCTGCTCCCTCCGCATAGGTGTTAACATCTGTAGATACCCCTAATCCTGTAATTACTCCTCGTTGCAGAGTCAGCGCAGCCGAGCTCACAGGCGCCATCTTCCAGCACTTTGGTAATCTTTGGGTCTTCTTCCTTCCCTTTGGCAATATTCTTCACTTTCAGCACCGTTATCACGATTGCTCCAACTGCGCATGTGCTGAGATTGCGCCCGTGAGCTCCACTGCGCTGACAAGGGGCAATTATAGAATTAGGGGCATTTACAAAACACCTGTGCGGGGGGAGCAGGGAGGGGGGACTTTGGAGGGTAGGGGTTTTTATTAGTTGAGGGGGTTGAATTGCTCTTTAAGGGAGTCCTAAATTGCACCTTCTAACTGCTTCTAATCCCTATTTATGGGTTTGGAAGTATTTACAACCCTCAAAAGCTGTGGTGATGGTGGGTGGCCAAAGTGATATCCAAAATGCTAATGCTTAGCTTAGTACTGAGGAACCAGGTTCAATTACATCCAGAGCACCATCGGCTGTGAGTTATGTTCTTCCCAAGATTGCGTGGGTATCTTCCAGATATCATTCTTCCTCAACTCCAAAAACCGACAGGTTAACTGGCTACTGATGAAATTCTCTCTTGTGGGTTGTGTGAATCTCATAACCTTATATTGTAAATTCAGCCGGGACAAAGATTTATGTGAAGCTAAAGAGCTGGGGAATATATTGGTGTTATACAAATAAAGATTACGTACTAATAATAATCTGGAATCAAAAGCTAATATAATGGGCTTGTATTATTACTGATCCGACTGCACTGCTTCGGTTTATAAAACACATTTAAGAATTATATTTCTCTTCAATTCCGATCTCTATTTCCATTAGAACTGTATCTAATGCTTAATTATGGCATTACTTCTATGCTAGCAGAAAAACTGTTTCGGGTCAGTTCATTTTCCATAAGCAGAATCCCAGCGGGGGAAAAAGAGAATATTCTACAAAGATTAAATTGCTGCAAACTGGAGGCATTTGTCTGACTGAAGTGAATATGAGGATCTCAGGTCAAAGACACAGGATATGAGGTGAGAAATGTGATCAAAAATATCTTTCTTGCTATATATATATGTTGTATATATATGTCATTCTGAAACATTTTCTGGCACACATTAAAAATGTCTAGTAATGACCTATTGCAGATATGCTGTTCATTTATATATATAAAAAAAAAAACTCAGCTATCTCTAAATTCAACTCACTCTTATGAGTGCAAAAATAGCCTTATTTTTAGCTTTGGAATTCAAGTCAATATACAGAACTTTTAGGTTTAACATTTTATGACAATACATTAAATGGTTTTATAGACATTTTTATTGTCTTTCCACGTATATTTAACTTCTTTAATTCATATATTAGACATTTTCTCTGAATGGGGTGAAGTATAGGTAAATTGGTCCATAATAATTAGTTTTGAGCAGACTGCCATGGGAAGAAAATTTAAGAAAATATGTGATATTCTGCTATGTTTCTGGACTAGAGATTATTTGCCCAGATTGTTTTTGAGCCCCAATGAATTAGATTTATTCTGTTCCCTGTGGGGTTTCCTAGAAAGTAGCATGGTCAACACACATGTGTTGATATTGCAGAGCCATTGGTGTTTAGTGCGAGACACAAGTGGGGCAGATTTACTAAGATTTGAATGGTAAATTTTTAAATTTTTTGGGGTCAAAACTCACAATTTCGAATCTAAAACCACCAACTCGAAATTGAATTCAATGTGAGATTTATCACACCTCCACTCTGGAAACAGCTCTAATTCGATACTTCGCCACCTAAAACCTGCCGAATTCCAATCAATGGCAGAGGTCCGTTTCGAAGATGTTAATAGCTTTCCTGACATTCGAGTTTATTTCGGAGGCAAGTTTGATTCAAATTGTCCGGTCATTCCTATTCGATTGAATGTTAGACGTTCGAGTTTTTTTCATAAATAACCTCCCATTCAAGTTGTGAGTACATTTGAATTTATTACTGTTAAAAAAAAAAATCGAAATTTTGACCTTTGATAAATAACCCCCTAGACATTATTGCATTTGAAACAAATGTGCGTTGTCAAGTACAAATACCCAAGTACCTTGTTCTTGATGTTAACAAAGCTGCATAAATCCATGTTGGTGACAAACAATTGGGTTTATTTAATGTTTTTATATTAGACTTAAGGCATGGTGATCCAAATCATACAAATATTTAACCAAACCCAAAACATTCCCAAACATTCCAGATAGGTGATCCCCTACCTGTATATTGACACCATAGTGGGCTCTGGGTCTGGGGGTCGATATGGCTTGTTACATGGTTGTTACAGATGCTGTTGTAAGATTGTGTTTAGTGATGGGCGAATTTAAAAAAATAATTCATCGGCACCGGCGTCAAAAACGGGTGCCGGCGTAAAAAAAACCGCCGTCAAAAATGAGACGCCGGCGCGTTTCGCTAATTCGCAAATTTTTCGACTAAGCCAAATGGTGCAAATTCGCCCATCACTAATTGTGTTGTAATACAACCGTTATGAAGAATTTGCTAGACAAATTTGGTTTAATAGGAGATAATGGTTACAGTGTGGCAACTTGGTGCCATACTAATTGGCACATCTATCAACCTGATTGTGGATATCATGCCAAATTCAACACTGTTACTGCTATAGAAGCACTATAAGCATGGACAGAACATGAAATGGTTTGCCTTGGCAACAGTGGGATTGTTAGGATCAGTCATTCTTGTTGAGGGGAATGTTTGATAGGCTTGTGCTGTTTATCAGCAACTACCTACAGGAATAGCAGAGAGACAAAGAAAAAATGAGGCAACTATTTGTTTTGTGTCTGTCACACAAGGGGGCACCTAAGAACGATAAACATACGGACTCCATAATCTGCAAAAAAAACTGGCTCAGAACATCCTATTAGGACCGTGGGGACAGAAAAGTACAATGTTTTACAATTTTACATCAAACTTCCACTGGAAAAAGAAAACAGTGGCTTGTGGTTGTGGAAGATCCATAATTAAGTCACCTGGTTTAAGAGCTGTCAGCTTTATTAAACTATGGATTAAGATAATATGAGAATAAACTGCCTTTCAAGAGAACCTTTCAAAATGCATTACTTATAAGTTTAAATGATCAATATCTTTAAACTGTTTCAAGAGCTTTAAAAATAATTGCTTATTGATTATTTGTATTTATCATGTCTAAAGCTTGCTAATAAACTGTTAGAAAGTTATTTTTTCTGGCAATGTATCCTATTGAACATCATATGGGGTCTGTTTACTAAAGTAAATTTGACTATATGTTTTCGCATGCTATCGTTCCAAATATTTTTCCACCAAAATATTTGCAGCGACTAAGTTTACTAAACAGTGATGTGCTCAGAAGTCATTGCGATCACTTGTGGTAACTACGTTAATGAACCCGCTTACGGTAGCGGTAATTTTAGCGAGTTGTGAATTTTCTGGCGACAAATTATGTCTATGAATATTTATGCTATAATATAGTCTTGTTTTATGGTGGTTATTATGGCGATTTTTACTGTTACATTTATGGCCAGAAATGCATCTTCAAAACTCATAAACTTTATTGACTGATGATTATACCATCCAACAACATTACCAGAGTAACACCAATCAAACATGTTTGCATCATATAAACCGATACTTCATCCATCCAGTCGCAAATCCTTCTGCCAATAGAATCACTTGAACAAGAAATCATACCAGTCTATCTCTTTGCATCATATACAGTAAATGCACAGTTTAATGTAGCCAATCACAATGAAACCGAACCCCCTGCCAATAGGATTATAGGGGCAAATTCAGTGTGAATCACCTAACGCTAGCGCAAATTCGCCACGTCATTTCGTTACCCCGCCGATTTACTAACGGGTGCTGGCGTAAATTCGCGAGCGAAGTGGACCTACTCTAGCGCTACTTCACACCCTAATGCCAGACGAAGTTGCGCTATGGCGAAGGGACGTAACTACGCTAATTCACTAACTTGCGGATTTTACTGAACGTTACCTCTTGCGCCAGACTTTACTTCACCACCTCAGACCAGGCGAAGTGCAATAGAGTGGAGAGGGATTGCTTCAAAAAAAGTTGAAATTTTTTCTAAGTCCCAAAAAAACGCTCTTGTCTTTTCCTTTTTTAAGGGTGAAAAAGGAGGTACATTTTTTTGGTTGTACCCCCCCCTACATTTCCTAACATATGGCACATAAACTATACAGTGGGCACATGTGTAGGGCAATAGAACAACTTTATTTTATTTTAGAAAGGATTCCCAGGCTTGTGTAGTGTAATGTATTTGCTGCTACATATACGTCCATTGTACTTTAACTTGGCGCCGTATTCAAATTAGGCATCACTAGCGTAACTTCCTTTCCATGACGAATTAACGCTTGCGCAACTTCGCTACCGTTCGCCTCCCTGAGCGCAACTTCGGATTTTAGTGAATTAGCGGCAACCTGGCGAAACTTCGCCTGGCGAAGTGCGGCGAAGCCTGCGCTAGCGCAACTCCGCAGGTTAGTGAATTTGCCCCATAAAGTTACAGAAATCAAAAATATAAAATATTTACATTGCCAATAATACGCCTCTGAGCTGAAACTGCTGCTGTAGCAGCAGATAGAAGCAGAAGCCAAAAGAGTCAGCAATAGCTACAGATCTCTCGCCTGTGAGAATTGGCTACAGCAAAGAATGATGGGTAAAAAGAGTATTATGTGTTATTTCCTGTTCCCTTGCAAATTTTTTGATTGGAAAAAATTATTTACCACCACTATCTAGATGGCGGTAAAATTTTGCGAATATTCTGGCGTTAATTTTGTCTTTCACACATTTTGCTGTTTTGTAAACCGGGCGTTAATGTGTACGTAGAGTTATTTTCAGCGAATGCGATAACTGGCGAACACATATTCTTGCGCAAGAAAATTCGCAAATTTATATTTACCGCAGGTTAGTAAACTGGCGATAACATATTAGATGATAAATTTATCTATATTTTGTGCTCATATTTTTACCGCACTTTAATAAACGGACCCCAATATCTATTTTTTCCAAATAATTTCGAACCTTAAATCTGTCTTGAGGGTGCCTGAATTTATAAGGAGACAAGATTCTGTGCTCAGGTGGGTGATGCCAGAATCAATAACCTTTTTCCTGAATATGGAATTTTGGGTCCCTACGGACTTGGCATGGCAGATTTTGTAGGCTCATTAAGCACACCAAGCAATACAACAAATTAGGATATTGACTGTAGCATTTAAATACAATTTATGAATCAATAGAAACGGTTGTGTTTGTTTGATGGGGAACTAATATGTTATTTTATGTAAAACCACCGAATGTCAGTTAGAAGTCAAAGAATTAGTGGTGTAATTATATGCTAACAAACGTTTGGCTACAAGAACACTTATTTGGATTCAGCTTTTTCAGTATCAGTCACAGCAAAAACTGTACCCTGAACGTAAAGTAAACCATGTAATTAAAGGAGAACTAAACCCTAAAAATGAATATGGCTAAAAATGCCATATTTTATATAATTACCTTATTGCACCAGCGTAAAGTTTCAGCTTGTCATTAGCAGCAATGATCCAGGACTTCAAACTTTTCACAGGGGGTCACCATCTTGGAAAGTGTCTGTGACACTCACATGCTCAGTGGGCTCTGAGCAGCTGTTGAGAAGCTAAGCTTAGGGCTCGTCACTAATCATCCTGCAGAAAATGAGGTTGGTCTGTAATATAAACTGATGCCGTGCTGATTATTATATTCTCATGCTAGTTGCACTGGTTTCTTTGTTGCTATTTAGTAATTATCGAATTATTACGAATCAGCCTTGACATTTATATTCTGTGTGTACTGTATATTGTGAGTGGGTCCCTAAAGCTGGCCATAGACGCAAACATCTGATCGTACGAATCAAGGATTCGTACGATTTTCGGAACATGTGTAGAGAGTCCCGACATTTTTCGTCCGGCGGAGATCGGTCGTTTGGTCGATCGGACAGGTTAGGAAATTTCTGTCGGCTGCCGATAATATCTCTGCGTGTATTGCCGATCGTACGATTTTCAGTGGGAGACTGTCACTAGCTTTGGTTGGACATAAATATTGTACGATTGCTGTCAGGGGCAGAACATTGCTGATCTGTTCTTTAACTAATCTGACTGGTAAGACTTTGATCTGAATGGTTAGTGGCAGGTCGGGAGATGAGAAAGTCCGATCGTACGATGATTCGTACGATCGGATCTTTGCATCTATGGCCAGCTTAAGCTGAGTAACTGACAGCAGCGCATAGCATGTGAAGTGAAAATGGGGAGATACTGGGGCATCTTCAGAGACACAGATCGTCCCTGCTAAAAGGCTGTGGTTACCTTTGACTGGTACAGAAGCCCAAATATAATATACAATGTTTCTAGCTACTTCTTTAGTTTAACTTTAGTTCTCCTTTAACATAAATACTTGCCTTTGCAGCAGTGGAGGCAGCCATGCATGTCCCTGTAGGGTTGAAGCACCCACCTTACAAGCCAGAGAAAAGTTCAGCTATTTAGAAAACCATCATCCTACAACCTAAAAGAGGCAATTAAAATGATGTTATGTATATAGAAAGAACATACTTTTTCTAGTAATGTTTGACATCCATTTATTCAACTGTAAATCAGGCAGTGAAGTATGAGGGCTTAGGTTATTTGTAAACACAACATTTTTTCTTTGAATATTTGGCTTCATGTATGAGAAGGATAACTATATTGCTAACTGTGGTTGTCTAGTTGAGACATTTGTTACAAAAAGGCAAGCAACTGTAAAGTAAATGCACATTAGAGAGATTGAGGGGCACATTTACTTAGGGTCGAATATCGAGGGTTAATTAACCTTCGATATTCGACTGTCGAAGTTAAATCCTTCGACTTCGAATATCGAAGTCGAAGGATTTAACGCTATTCGTTCGATCGAATGATTCAAAGGATTTTAATCCATCGATCAAACGATTTTCCTTCAATCAAAAATTGGCTAGAAAGCCTATGGGGACCTTCCCCATAGGCTAACATTGAGGTTCGGTAGGTTTTAGGTGGCGAAGTAGGGGGTCAAAGTTTTTTTTAAAGAGACAGTACTTCGACTATTGAATGGTCGAATAGTCGAAGTCCAGGCCCGAACTGGCAATCTGTGGGTTCTGGCAAATGCCAGAGGGGCTGCTATAAGGTGCCATAGAAAGTCAGTATTTAGTGGGCTGGTGGAGGCTGTTTGGGCCTCTGTGTGGGCTGAGTGGGCCTCGGTGTAAAATGAAATGCCAGGGCCTATTTTAAGTCTCAGTCCGGACCATGCTTTATAGTTCGAATCATTCGATTCGAAGTCGAAGGTCGAAGTAGCCAATTCGATGGTCGAAGTAGCCAAAAAAACATTTGAAATTCGAAGTATTTTTTATTCTATTACTTCACTAAAGCTAAGTAAATGGGCCCCTGAGTGTTATGTGCATGCAGTAGACTATACCTCATACTTATTAGGGCTCATTTACAAGTGCTGAGCTTTGCACACTGTGAGCAAGGTTCTCCATAGAGATGTTTGTTCCATGTGTGTGTGCTCTGTAACCGAAGGCCAGAGGGGCTAGTGTTAGTGCCAATAAATACCATTAATCTTCTGATATCAAAGAATAAAGTTAAGAGATCTTCTCTATACACCTTGAATATCCATGAGCAGTAAACATGTTTCAATTACTTTATCATGTGGCATGTCATACAATCAGTCTTACCTTGCACTGGAGATGGTATATTACATTATGGGTTACCTGGTGTGTGATGACAATTACTGGTAACAAGTCCAAGGGAATATTAAACAGAATATACTCAGAGTAGTGATGTGCGGGCCGGCCTGATACCCACGGGACCTGCGGGTTTACCCGCACTCCGATTCTGACTTTTTAGCACAAACAATAGCATTTTTGCCGCCCCTGGCAACCAGGGGGGCGCTGCTGCCTGAGGCGAATGGATCAACTCGCCTCATTGGTGGAGCGCCCCTGCTTAACCCACAAGTTTTTTGTTATATTTATCAAGTGTAAAATCCATAAAATCCAAAAGTGCAAAGCTATGCCAAGTAAAAGCTGTCGATGTCATGTAGAAGTCAGTGGAAGTTGCCCTTACTTTCTTGCCAAGATCTGTCCTTCATTCGTGGTTTTTCGAAAGATCCAAATGATGTTTTTCAAAAAACGATTCGCTTGTTCACAAAATTTTGAGGTTTTGGGATTTTTTTTACTGATCATTCAGCATCTATTTTCAGCATCTATACTGACAAACTGTACAGGCATTTCAGTGTAATTCTGATGGACTTGCATTCATCTGAATAACTGTAACTTCTAGAACTAAGCTAGAGTGGGACAAGAAGGTATATTGCAAGCAGGCCCGGACTGGCAATCTGTGGGTTCTGGCAAATGCTAGAGCTGCTGCTATAAGGTGTGTGGTAAGGTCACCACTAGGATACCTGGGTGTCACGGCCGGCATCCGATACCAGAACAAATGCCAAGTACCCTGGTCTTGGCTCGGCTTCACCAGTAGTGTGACCACCGTTGGGCTTCGGGAGGAGCCCACAGCTTACTTGGGTGCCACCTTGACTTAACGAGGGGCGCAAGGCGAGATGTTCTGGCTGGCAAAGGGGCACGGCTGTTAGCAGAGTCTTTAGGCCGAAGGTCACGGTACAAAGGTCAAGGCAAACGGATGGTCAGACAGGCTGGATCGAGGCAAGTGGATATCAGAATCGTCAGGCAGGCAAGGGTCAAAACCGGGTAATCAATCAGACAGATGGGATCAGGCAAGAGAGCGGTCAAAGTTCAGGCTGGGTCAATATTCAGAGTTCAGAGTAGTCAGTGTACAGGCAGGGTCAAACACGGGAATCAAACAAGAATCAAGGTCAGGATCAGCAAGCACAAACACAGGAAGCACCAGGATATCAATCCTATCACGGGCAATCTACAATTACAAACTGTCCCTTTAAATATATTCAAAACTTGCGCCATTGCGCGCTGACGTCACACTGCGCCTTTAAGACGCGGACGGAAGCGGCGCGCGCGCCCTAGGCGCAGAAGATCCCTGCGGGCGTCCCCGCTTGGAGTGCAATGGGCGTCCCCGCCGAACTCCACAACCCCTACCGGGGTAAG
The DNA here is from genome assembly GCA_038501925.1 of Xenopus petersii. NCBI lineage: Eukaryota > Metazoa > Chordata > Amphibia > Anura > Pipidae > Xenopus > Xenopus petersii. Next base: position 110,048,776 of record CM076683.1, on the reverse strand, counting down.
TTATTACACTGGGAAATTCCAGGACGGAGCTTATTTATGCCCCAGGTTCCTAACAGAGTGGTTCCGGGACTGTTAATCCAGCCCAGGTTTTTGGTGTTATCCTGAGGCATCTCAGGTGAATAATTAAAAAGGCAGCTCAAGCCAGAGTAGGGAAGCTGCAGTCTGAGAAAGAAAGACACAGGGAAGCTGTCTGTGTGAGCACAGAAAGATTTTGGAATCCCTACAAGGTTGGAACTTTGTTTGTACTACCTTTTCATTTGGTTTGAGGAGACAGGCAGTAGGCCTACTCCTGGTTAGTTAGGTTAACTGACCTGTATTAGTTAGAAGCCCAAGTGGCAAGAATTTTATTTTGAATAGTTTGTTTTGTTTATTCTGCTGCAAGTGATAATAAACTGCCAAAAAGAGACTACTCTCACGAGTTGTGCTTGTGCCTTGGGCTGTGCTATCCCCAGGAAAATGATCCCAGCTACCTAAACCCTTACATGTGCCATAGAAAGTCAGTATTTAGTGGACTGTTGGGCCTCTGTGTGTGAGCTGATTGGGCCTCTGTGTACCTGAAATGACAAGGCCTATTTTAATTCTCAGTCCAGACCAAGCCTACATAAATCACTACTGTATACAATAAACGTAGCCAATATCAAAATCTATGAGAGGAGAACATAAAGGCTCAGTTATTGTTAATGCAGTTGAATTTGCAGCCCTAGAGCATATTATCCTGTAATAAGCTTCCAACGACTCTCTTGCAGTCATTGAAAAACAATTGGGTACGTAGGAATTACAGCCATTCACCTGCTGCACCTATCATCTGCCTGTAATAGAAGAAAATGAGTCACTGACGTAAGCGAGCACTACATATGAATCATAAAATGAACCCAGATGGGAAAATATGTGTGATACGTAAGAACAATACAGTAACACAGACGCTAAAAAGGCAACTTTACTAGGGACAATGTTTGAGAAAGCAGGCCCGGGAGACCGGAGGAAACTGGAGGGATAGGGCCATGACCGGGTGAGGAAGTGGAAACCCGGAAGGTGGCGCAAGGGATTGTGGGGATTGTAGTTCCTGGGAGGCGGCGGGAAATTAGTGGAGCCAAAGGCAGGAGCGCGAAAGGAGTCGGCGCCATTTTGAAAGAAACTGACGGGAGAGCAGGACAGGCGCACGGAGCAGAAGAACACTATGGCAGTGGAGGCGGTGATGGAAGGGATCAAGGCGGCGCTCACCGGGCAGGATGCGGAGCGGTTTCGGAAGGAGCTGCTGGAAATGCTGGCCGCGGCTGGAGGCGACGCAAGACAAACGCCGGCAAGTACAAAGGCGGTGAGGAGACCGGCGAGGAGGACTAGGCCGCCAGAACGCTTGAGCCCCGGGTCACCCGACGTCAGGAGAAGCCGGCGGAGCCCGTCGGCGGGACGACAGCGCAGCCCAGAGGTGAGACAGCATGCGCAGGGACTGACACCGAGCAGGAGCGGGACACAGAAGAGAGCCGATCCGAGGAGCCAAGCACCCAGGAGGTCCAGGCAAGTCAGGGCACTGGGTAGGAAGGAACAGGGAGGGTGTAGCGCAGCCACAACGGGGTCCGAGGAGGCCAGACAAGGGGCTGCAGCAGTGGAAGGGGCACTCTCTAGGCAGGAAGTGGCACAGGAACAGGGGCCTAGGACGGTTACAAGCAGGCCCATGTCAGTGAGCCCAGGCAGGGCTCTGGAGACGAGGGAGGGAGAGGACCTGAGGCACGGAGTAAGGAGGAGGAGCGCATCCCGTGGGAGTCCTGGTGAGGGAAGCAGGGACAATCGGGGGGCAAGGAGGGCCTCAGGTGGCAGGCCAGAGTGCAGGGCCCCAGAGAGGAGGAGAGACTCCCGGCCCAGTAGCGCGGAGCGATGGGGCAGGCTATCTAGGAGCCGCACCAGAGAGGACAGCAGAGACAGAAGCAGGAGAACATGGGAAAACGAGCGGTACGGGGCAGCTCGGGATCGGAGAAGGGGCCAGGAACAGCCACGGCCTCGACACGGGACTGGAGGAGGGAACAGGGGGCAGTGTGATGGTTGCTGCCGCTGTACTTCTCCACACAGGCCGAGGAGTAGGGAAGCGGAGAGGAGTCCTATCACTCGTGGACGGAGGACGGAGGGCCAGGGCGTGCGGACGGAACGGAGGGACAGGGAGATGGAGAGTGTAACGGCCCAGGAGGCGGTGGCGATCACAGCGGAGACGGCAGTACAGCGAGGTGTCCAGGCAATCGCATCCCCCACGGCCCAAGGAGGGCCAGGAGCAGGTACGGGGGAAAAGGCTGGGGGGACCCTCTTGGAAGGTTTAAAAAGTTTCCTAGCGGGTTGGGAGGACAAGGGAAGAGAACAGACACAGATAGGAAGAGTTTGGGAAGGGAACAGTGGCGAAGACGGGTTGGCGGCGGTATTACGTGAAGGAGGGACAGTAGAGCAGCCGGTGGCCAGTGGCACCACGGCCACGGCGGAGGTCCTGGGCACAAACGCGGGGGAGACAAGCGGCGGGTCGGAGACGGCTAGGGAGAAGGAAAAAGAGGCCATCATCGGGGGAGTGGCGGAATCCGCAAGGCAGAACACGTACGTGTCTTTCGCAGGCCCAGTGGGGGTACATTTAAAGAAAGAAAGTAGAGAGAAAATATGGAAGGGGGAGTTCGTCGAAATATTTTCATTGCTCCCGTTGGAGGAGGTGGTGGAGGTGAAAGAGGATGAAAAGAAGGAAGGGAAGAAAGAGGAGGAAGAAAGGGCCAAACGATACAGGAAAATTCCAAAAACTTTCGGGAATTGGCTCAGAGCCTTTTGTATACTGGCAGGGGTCATAGGAGAGAAGCAGCCTAAGTGTTCAGCGCTATTTTGTTATTTAGATGGGATATGGGAGGCTTTCCGGGTGTATGGGGGATTGGCGTGGTGGCGCTACGATGAGCAATTTAGACAGAGGTTGGCAGCAAACCCAGGGATGAGATGGGACCAACTAGACATGACATTATGGATGAAGCTGATGTTGGCGCAGAAGGTTTCACCCTTTCCACGGCCCGCCGGTGGGGACCAGTCAGGATCATCATCGGCGGGCCACAAACTGGGTTTCTGTTGGCTGTACAATGAAGGGCAAGGCAAGTGGGGCGGCTCGTGCAAATTTAAACACGAATGCTCCGGTTGCGGCGCCAGCCATCCCTACAGCAGATGTTTTAAGAAAGGGAAAGGGGGGACAAAGGGAGCAGATGCTGCAAAAGGGGAAGACGCCAGTACGGCTAAGCGCGATGCTGCCTTGGTTAGGGTCGTACGTTAGGCGGGGAGACGCAGAATTTTTGAAGGAAGGTTTCCGGAACGGTTTTAGGATCCCATTCAAGCCACGGGAGGGAGGGGAGGTACATGCCAATTTGAAATCAGCAAAAAACAATCCTGGGGTAGTCCGTCAAAAGCTGGCCACGGAAGTTGAATTCGGACGAAGGGCGGGCCCATTTTTGGACCCACCTCTATACAACTTGAGAATTTCTCCACTTGGGGTTGTCCCCAAGAAGGAACAAGGAAAGTTCCGGCTGATACATCACTTATCGTTTCCAAAAGGGGGATCGGTGAACGATGACATCAGCCCGGAACTTTGCTCCGTGTCCTACACGTCTTTTGACAGAGCAGTAGAGAAAGTACGGGAAGCGGGGAAAGGCGCGCTGATGGCGAAGGTGGACATCGAGGCGGCATTCCGGCTGTTGCCTATACACCCGGAATGCCATCACTTGTTGGGCTGTGCATTCGAAGGCAAGATCTATGTGGACCTTTGCCTTCCGATGGGCTGCTCGATATCGTGCGCATATTTTGAGCGGTTCAGCAGCTTCCTAGAGTGGGTGGTGCGGCGGCAGACTGGATCGAGTAAGATCGTACATTACCTGGACGATTTTTTATGCGTCGGGCCCGCAGCGTCGGAAGAGTGTTCATTTTTGCTGGAAGTGCTGAGAGAAGTGACGGGGGAGTTTGGGGTCCCGCTGGCCCCGGATAAGACGGTTGGCCCAACAACTCGGCTGAGTTTTTTAGGCCTGGAGATAGATTCGGAGGCAGGACTGACGCGGTTGCCAGAGGACAAATTAAAGGATTTGTCTCAGGTAATTGAGCAACTCAGGAGGCGACAGAAAGCTACGTTGAAGGAGTTGCAATCCCTATTAGGAAAACTCAACTTCGCTTGTCGGGTGATCTCAATGGGGAGAGTGTTTTGCCGGCGGCTTGGGTTGGCCATGGCGGGGGTGAAGGAGCAACATCACCACATCAGAGTTCCCAACGAGGTCAAAGGGGACTTGGAGATATGGGCACTGTTTTTGCGAGATTTTAACGGCAAGGTGGTTTTTCCGGGGACAGAAGTTTCGGGCGAGGAGATTGAGTTAATCACGGATGCGTCGGGAGGAGGAGGTTTTGGTGCCTATCTGGGCGGGAGATGGTGTGCAGAGCGGTGGCCGGAAGACTGGGTGCAGGCAGGGACGGTAAAAAACTTGTGTTTCCTGGAACTGTTTCCTATACTGGTGTCGGTCTATTTGTGGGGTTCGGTTTTGGCAAACAGAAGTGTGATTTTCCGTTGTGACAATCTGGGGGTTGTGCAGGCAATCAATCGGCAGTCTGCTACCTCCCCGGAGGTGGTGAGACTATTGAGAGCCTTGGTACTGCGCTGTCTGCAGATTAATTTGGGTTTCAGGGCAGTACATGTCCCAGGGAAATTGAATGACATTGCTGATGCTCTGTCCCGCTTCCAGTGGGAGCGTTTTTGGCAGGTGGCACCGGGAGCGGACCGGGTCGGGAGTCCCATGATAGCTGGTCTGTGGCAACTCGGGACAGGAGACTTGGTGGGCTGGTGAGGACATCGGTAGGGATGTAGCGAACTGTTCGCCGGCGAACTAGTTCGCGCGAACTTCGACTGTTCGCGTCCGCCGAATGTTCGCGAACGTCGCGCGACGTTCGCCAATTGGTGTTCGCGTTCGATTCGAAGTAAAATTTCGTTCGACCATTCGACCGTTCGATCGCTAAAATCGAACGATTTCCATTCGTTCGAACGATTATAAGCATTCGATTGAATTAAAATCATTCGATCGAATAGCTTCGATCGTTCGATTCGAACGAAAATCCTTCGATCGTACGAATAAAATCGTTCGATCGTTCGATCGAACGATTTTATCGAGCGTTCGAAGTTCGCGAACTGTTCGCGAACTGTTCGCTTTTTTGCCGGTGTTCGCGAACGGCGTTCGCGAACACATTAACGGCAGTTCGCTACATCCCTAGACATCGGTATCCGAGGCCACATGGGTGGCTTACCAAAGAGTTTGGGTGGAGTGGGACTGTCTAGCGGGCTGGTCAGGTGGTACGTTTTCACCGGAGGACAGAAGGGAGGCATTGCTGTGGTGGGTTTTTTGGAAAGTGGAAACGGGTAAGTCGGTGGCAAGTTTGGAGAAGGGATTGGCAGCCCTAGCATTTCTGTTCAAATTGAAGGGCTGGGAGGATTGAGGTGAGGCAGGTACTGAAAGGGGTCAGGAGGTCGGTGACGAAGGGTCAGGATACCAGGAGGCCGGTGTCGGTGGAATTATTGGGGGGGATTCAGCAAGGGGTGGAGGGAATAGGTAAGTCACCTTATGAGATACGGTTGTTCCAAGCAGCTTTTTCATTGGCCTTTTTCGGGGCGTTCAGAATCGGTGAACTGGTTAGCCCGAGTAGGTTCAAGCCGGGGGGGTTGGCCATGGGCGACATATCCGTAGAGAAGCAAGGGGTGCGGATTTGGCTAAGATGGTCTAAAACAGATAAATGGGCCAAGGGCAAACAAATTATACTGGGGGAATTGGATGGGGGCACAATTTGCCCGCGGGGATGCCTTTGGCGCTACTTGCAGGTGCGCCCTGAAAAGGGGTGGACCGTTGCTAATGCATGAGGATGGGGTACCATTATCTAGGTATCAATTCCTAACAGTTTTTAGGTGGGCCCTAGCGAAGTTAGGCAAGGTCCCAGAAGAATATGGGACACACTCGTTCCGCATTGGGGCGGCTACGGAAGCGGCTAGGGCCGGATTGGGGGAGGAGACAATAAAGAAAATAGGACGTTGGGAGTCCAGGAGGTTTAGGAGTTACGTACGCCCCGCTTTGGTTTAAAACGAGAATGGGAGTACAAGGGGCGGTTGGAGGGTTTGGGGGGTTGTTGATGCCATGTTATACCGGTTGCTGGTTTGTTGTTTATTTCGTTAAAAGGTAACAAGAAAGTGGTATGGCTGTTGGGGCACTCGTACATCCACAGGGCCGGGGAGAGAGCTGCAGTTCGGAGAGGAGGAGCGCAACTGGGCTTTCCGGAGGATCAAGTGACCATCAGGTGGTTTGGATTTGGTGGGTTGTTATGGCCGGGAGTGATGGACAAAGCATTTAGCTTATCAGCAGCAGAGGGACATCCGGACGTTTTGGTGCTGCATGCTGGGGGGAATGATATGGGGGTCATGTCTCAAAGAGACTTGGTGAGGGCCATGAAGCAAGACGTGGATAAGCTTAGGTCGTTTTTTCAAGGGGTGATTATAGTCTGGTCGGAGATGGTCGGTCGGCTGGTCTGGAGGTGGGCACGGGACCGAGAGGCAATGGAGCGAAGTAGACAGAAGCTGAACAAGCTGCTCAGTGCCTTTATAAGGCACTCCGGGGGAATAGTGGTTCGGCATAAGATTTTGGAATCATGTATGCCAGGTTACTATTGCAAAGACGGGGTGCATTTGTCGGTGGTGGGAGCGGACATTTTCAATATTGGACTAGCGGATGGGATTGGAAGGGCCCTGCGCATGGGGGTGGGGGGCGCGCCAGGATGAGGCTTCATCTTGGACGCCCGTGGCGGAACTTTGGCAGGTCTGAGGCTAGGGGGTGTGGTCATTGGCCACGGTTAAGAGGGGAAGGTCAAACAAGGGGCCTAGCCTCAGGATATAGATAGGTACAGGAACAAGGGGATCTCCATAGGAGCAGCCTTCAGCGGCTAGGGGGTTGGGGATCCCAATGGACATTGGTTATAATGTTAACGTTGGATATGTTAAATTATATGTTATTAACTTGTGGATAAATAAAAGTGGCTGGGGCCTTTCCAATCCATTAAAGAAGTGTCCTGTTTATTTAATAATAAGGGGGGGGAAGTAGTTGGGGAAGAGGGTCCAAGACTTGACGATACTCAGGTCAGGTGCCTTTAACCTTTAGCACAAATTATTATAATATTATTCCAGCCAGAGCCAGGATATTTCCTTATAATACACAAAAGCCATGAATATCTTGTAAATTATATCCTTATAAATGGTGACTACTGATGTCATCAGTTTTAAACGGTAAGTAGAGATGTCATTTTTTCCACATGACGCACTAAAAATTGTGTATTATAATAAATATTGTAATAATATAATGTTGGAAAATATGAGCATATTAGAAGTTACCTCTGAGTTCCATGACCTGTATAAAAACACTCGCCTTCGGCCTCGTACTTTTATATGGTCATGAAACTTCTCGGGAACTTATAATATCCTTATATTTTACAATAGGGAGTATTTTATTCACTTTATTTAAAGTAGTATTCTTTTGGCTAAGCACATTAAAGGGCTTTTATTGTAATTTTACCAATTATGGCAAGGAATGGAAAATTTTGAATATTATAAAATATATTGAATTACAAACAAAGGAATGATCAGTTCAGTGCTTTAAGTGTAAACATCAGAGGTTTTAGTTGCAAATGTAGGATAATACCTGTCACGGCCGGCACCCAATACCAGAACAAATGCCAAGGACCCTGGTCTCGGCTCGGCTTCACCAGTAGTGTGACCACCTTTGGGCTTCGGGAGGAGCCCTCAGCTTAATTGGGTGCCACCTGGACTTAACGAGGGGTACAAGGTGAGGAGTTCTGGCTGGCAAAGGGGCACGACCGGATAGCAAGAGTCTTTGGGCAGAAGGTCAAGGACAAAGCGTCAGGTGGAAACAGAACAGACCGGATCAGGACAGGCAGATAACAGAATCGTCAGGCAGGCAAGGGGTCAAAACCAGATAATAACCAGACTGGATAAGGCAGAAGGATGGTCAGACAGGCTGGGTTGAGGCAGGCGGATATCAGAATCGTCAAACAGGCAAGGGGTCAAACTGGGTGATCAAGCAAGGGGTTAAGCAGGAAGAGTTGTCTTAGGCAGGCAAGGGTCAGGATACAGAATGCAGAGTAGTCAGGAATAGCAAATTCAGAAACAGGTAGCAAAAGCACAGGAAACCACAGGATAACATCCTATAACGGGCACTGGCTACAGGTCTGAATGGGCCAAAAAGTGCGCAATTTCGCGCCGTTGCGCACTGGCGCAATCACGCCAGTGCCTTTAAGAGGCGCGCAGGTGCACCGCGCGCGCCCTAGTAATCAAAGATGGCGCCAGCAAGGGCAGGATAGGAGCGGCCCAGCGGGCGTCCACGCCAAGGACGCGGTGTGGACCCCGCTGCCCACTAGACCACCAGGGTAAGTTCCTTACAATACCATTGAACACAAGAACCAGATGTAGGTAAACCTCATTTTGTAGTCCTAACAATTTACAGTACCTTTGGTCATTTTCTTTAGACTGGCAACTTGCTTCTTTTTGCATTTTTCTTTAGAAAAGTGTTCTTTGATAGATGCAGAAGTTCTATAGGCTGATCCACCCCAGATGTGGGTTGTTATGTAAGGCCAGGGGACTCCATAATCATTCATAAAGGCATATTCCGGGTTCTATAAACATTTGCATGTTTTGCCTGCCCTCCTGCCAGATAAATTTGCTAAAGTAATAAGGTTAAAATAGTTTGGCGGTATGTCCAACTTATCTCTAAATCTCCCCAAGTTGCCTCTGGAGAAAACATTGGGCGATTTAGCGATAAGTTAAACATACCACCAATTATTTAAATTACCGGCAATTGAGAGGCATTTTTGGGAGATTTGTAGCCTGCAGCCGTGTGAAAAGAAATTGCTGGTGACAAATCTTCCCGTGTGCCACTACCCTTAAAAATGGAATAATAATATTAAAAAAAGCTTGTTGTACAATTCAAATGCTTATTTTAGATCAATGGAAGCCCTATTCATCCAGCTACAGATTCTCAATACAGTTGATAAACAATTCAATAGCATTGCAATTGATCTCTGGAGTTAGCCTTATTGTGCTCCCAATACATAATTATTAAAAGAAGTATATACCATTTTCTTAATTATATTAGTGTTGACAGACAATCTATATCAATTGTGAAAAAGTTATAACCACTATCTCTGAAAGGCACACAAATAACTTTCATACTTCATTTCAGCTGCTAAATGAATGTAGCAGGAGTGGTTATTAGAAGTACACATTTAATTCTAGCTAACTGGCACAAACCATCTGATTTTTTTGCATCTTTGCACCCTGTCCCACTTTTTGCACTTTACATGCTAGAATAGAGAGCGGAGACCTTTATGAATACAGCCCTGCTTGCATTTGGCAGCTTTGAATTTAAGAGGGGTGGGCTAGGACTGCAAGTGGTTAATTTCCTAACTGCCCCCCCCCAGCTGGTGCATCAGTCAGACTTGCAAGTTAGGAAGTGCCAGTGAGTGCAAAGTGCAGCAAAGCCTGACAGCACTGCACTCTGGAACCCAGCAATGCTGGACAGTGATCCCCAACCTGTGGCTCATGAGCATGTTGCTCACAAACCCCTTGGATGTTGCTTCCACTGCTCTCAAAGCAGGTGCTTATTACATGAAGCAGGGTTTTACATATGAGCTGTTTTATGCAATAGCTTACATTATATCCTACATTGTTCGAGGTATAGTTTTCCTTTAAGCCATTTGACACTCGGTTCCTGCCAAGTTATAATGAATGGGATGAGGTTTCTCAGTTTAGGCAGCCACATCGATTTCCAAAGCTGTCTTCAAAGATGGCATACCTCCCAACATTTTGGAAATAAAAAGAGGGACAAAAAAGTTGCCGCAATTGCCAAATTGTTTGGACCATGCCCATTTTTGTGGCCACACCCGTAATTACCATGTTATGAAAGTTTGGACATAATTCTGTGTTTTTTACACTTTTACTAATGAAGGGGAATTGCCCTTTAAGCTGTGAGTCTAACATTTCCCAAGAGACCTGTTATCTTACATTGTTACAAGTACATATTTGCTTATCTCAAAATTATTACAAAAGTACCTTATCTGCTGCTCTGGCTGTTCTAGGCTCTCTGCCCAAAGCAAATTAAGTTAGAAACTTTGTTTCTTTTTCTGGCTGTTCAGTGCAGAGACAAACATGACTTTCCAGTACAAATGAGGGACTGCAGCTTGAGCTGTCAAAAGAGGGACTGTCCCTCTAAAACGGGACAGTTGGGAGCTATGGGATGGTCACACAGGAGCACAGGTGGATCAGCATGAATGATATCCTAATGGAGTCCCGGGGCTCATTTTCCTTACACCACTATTGTAATAAGTCACATTTTGTCTGGGATAGAGAGTGATGCCAAGCAAAATGATCTCTGTTTAATAGATATACCTGCATACTAGACATGTTTTAGTAATGCACTTTCATTAAAATGGGTCTGTTGTTATTAATACATTTGGTAGCAAGATCAATTCTCTAATTAATTTTGGACAGAGATATTTCCCTGACGTTTTCAAGAAAAGCCCAGGAAAAAAATCAGCGTGTTTCAATATTTTGAGCTTGCCCATTATACTGCAATAATTAAGAACGCCAAAGGAAGGCCAGCTTCTAATTAAATAGATTCTGAATAACCTCATATTGGAAGCTTGTTTATTTTATTAAGCCTTTGCTGTAGGGCAGAGGGAGAAGCGTATGAAATGTATTATAAATAACTACCTCTTGCCAGTGGGTGGAGCCTTTATGTTTATTTCCTAATTAAAATTCACATTAGCAAAGTTTCTGTAAAATTTAATAAACGTAGAGCTCCTGACTTTCTCTACCTGAACGATGAGAATGTTATTTAATAAACCATAAATAAAGTTATGGGATCCGTTATCCAGAAACCCATTATCCAGAAAGTTCAGAATTACAGAAAGTCCATCTCCCAAAGACTCCATTATAATCAATTAATTAAGATTTTTAAAAATGATTTCCTTTTTCTCTGTCATAATAAAACAGTACCTTGTACTTGATCCAAACTAAGATATAATGAATCCTTACTGGGAGCAAAACCAGCCTATTGGGTTTAATTAATATTTACATAATTTTCTAGTAGACTTAAGGTATGAAGATCTAAATTATGGAAAGATCCGTTATCTGGAAAACCCCAGGTCCACAGCATTCTAGGTCCCATACCTGCAGGGCTGGGCCAAGCTGACAGGGCGCACTAAGAACCCGGTTGGCTACCCCGCCCCCCCAACCGCATGAATGCGCTATTGCGCATGTGCTATAGGCGGAGATTAAAGAAAGGGAAAAAGCAGGATAGTGATGGAAGGAGGGGCGTGATGGTGGAGTGATGGAGGGAGGGGAGTGACAGACAGAAGGAGGCAGGGTCGGACTGGCCCCAGCCCTCGTGGGCCCCCACCAAACCAGACCCCCAGGATCTACTGGGCCTGAAAACATTTTGCAAAGCCGCACAGCGCACTGTGGCTCCGTGCGCACATGCGAATCATGCGACTCCATGCACTGAAGCGCGCTGTGTGGCTCCGTGCGCGCATGCGTCAAGTATGGAGGCCAGGGGGTCTGGAGGGGGGCCCTGGACAGCGGTCCCAGTGGGCCCTGGGCCCCCCAGTCTAATCCTGGAGGGAGGGGAGTGACAGACGGAGTCGAGGAGGGAATCGAGCAACAGGGGATTGAACGAGCCAGACTAGGGGTAGGCAGAAAACTTTTGAACAGGTACCTACCCAGCGCCCCCACATCTTTGCGCCCTAGGCAGGTGCCTCTTCTACCTACTGCTATTTCCAGCCCTGTATACCTGTACATTGCATATGAGGTACACTCCATTGCTCCCTTGTTCTTGGTGCTTCCTTAATCATACCCCACACCACTATGTATTTTTATGTCCTTTTCAAAATTGTTACTTTTTCGTTTCCATATATATCTACTCTACTATTTGCAATACTATCAGTCTGACAAATGCTCTAACACCACCCACTAAAGATGGTCTTTTTGTAATGCATTTAGCAGTAACAACCACCACTTGGTTAGAGATAAAGGTCACTGACTTTATACAATTCCATAAATCAGTGAAATGACTTGAACCAGAAACGTGAATAACAAAAGTCACATAGTGCCTTTCTGGGATTTGAGTAAAGGTCATCAGCCTGTCATGCACCTTTACCTCAATAAATACATTTCAGCCCGAAACCCACATCTGCTGAAAAGTCTTCTAAGAAAATATCCCTTCCAGGTCTGGAAACCACAGTGCAGCCTATTGACGTCGATATATGATGATGTAGCTTTAGAACAGTTAAGAATTTTCTGGTTTCTTAGTGAAAATAGACATGCTGTTTAACTATAAAACTTATGTAAAACAAAACTGCTCTCTCATTATATAAGTATGGGATCTGTTATCCAGAGTTAGATGTGGTGCCACCCTTAGGCACTCTGATTAACATCTGAACCCTATTTTGATGGACATTCTGCTTTCCATATATTTTGTATGTCCTTTCACTCAAGTATTTACTATTGCAGTTTTTCTGTGCATAAGTTCCAAAATGAATCCAATTTTCAATGTTTTACCATCAGCTGCTTAGTCCTATCTCAACTGAATTTGTTGATTGATGTATAACATATCCATTTATTCAGGCTAAACCTGGTGTATTAGGATCTTTCATTGCACAACATAAAACACTGCTATGCTGAACAGGTCACTGATAATCTACTCTTGAGAAATAGCTGTGCAACAGCATCGTACTCAGGAGACAGACTTTAAAGAAGGAACTGTCTAGACTGAATTAACTTGTAATGACATTTTGCAAACTATTTGAGAAATTATATATCATTATAGATGACTGCAATTTGCCTGGATGCCTTGAGTCATTGTTTACAACCGACTAATAACACATTAATCTATTTACATCGGTACTTCAGAATTCAGTCCTTTGCTTGATGGATGATAGCCCAAAAATTCTGATCGATTATATCCGATATGTCAACTCTGAAAACAATAGCATAGTAATAGGCACCTTTTCAAATGTCAAGCTGACAAGTTAACATGCTAATAATACATATGTACATTTATAGACCAAAATATTTAGCCCTAAACACAATAGGGTTCATTAATGAGTGAATGAGGTGTAAAAACACATGCAAAATGCCATGTCGTTTACCCACAATTAAAGGTGCCCCTCTCATAACATATACTGCAACATGCATACATTTAGGGGGTTATTTATTAAAGGAAAACTATACCCCCAAAATGAACACTTAAGCAACAGATAGTTCATATCATATTAAGTGGCATATTAAAGAATCTTACCAAACTGGAATATATATTTTAGTAAATATTGCCCTTTTACATCTCTTGCCTTGAGCCACCATTTCGTGATGGTCTGTGTGCTGCCTCAGAGATCACCTGACCAGAAATACTTCAACTCTAACTGTAACAGGAAGAAGTGTGGAAGCAAAAGACACAACTCTGCCTGTTAATTGGCTCATGTGACCTAACATGTATGGTTTGTTGGTATGTTTGTGAGTACAGTGAATCCTACGATCCCAGGGGGCAGCCCTTATTTTTTAAAATGGCAATTTTCTATTTATGATTACCCAATGACACATACTACTAGAAAAGTATATTATTATGAAAATGGTTTATTTACATGAAGTAGGATTTTACATATGAGCTGTTTTATGCAATATCTTTTTATAGAGACCTACATTGTTTGGGGGGTATAGTTTTTCTTTAAAGTCCATTTTTTTCTGGTTGGAGTTTTAAAGGGGAAAATGCCATTTTTCAAAGGAAAAAACCCCTCAAATTTTTCATTATTTATTAAACACTGATGCTGCTAAAAATCTGAATAAAAAAGTACTCCATCTCAAACCTGCTGAGGTCATGTAGAAGTCAACGGCAGACGTCCCATTTATAACTGGAAGATTTAATGATCTGCGCTAGGTTTCTTACAATAATCCATCTAGTTTGTGGTTTTTGGCTTTCAAATCCAAAAAAAACCTACGAGTCTTTTCCCTCTCCAGATTTTTTTGAGTTACTTTATTGATAAGTATGGTAAAAATATATATGGAAGTTTGGTTAAAGCGGTTTTAAGAAAATAGTGAGAGTTTTTCGGATTTTAGTGAATAAACCCCCTACAGTTATAGGCACAAATAAGCCCTGTATTGGTAAAGCTGCTTTTGTGGTTTTCGTGCATCAGTGTGTGTGTGAATTGCATGATTTCCAGTGGTGTAATAAATAAAAAATAATAAATACATAATTATCCTCTTTGTATGTTTTCACCAGTCAAAAAGTGCAAAGGGCTCGTTTACCTGGAAGTAATAAATGCCTCATGGCAGATGAAAATTATAGGCTTCCCTTGGGCCATTGTGCCCTATGCTTTGCAACTTATTCAGAAAATAAAGCTAACAAGAAAAGAAAAAGCTGCATTTCCTTAAGAAACATGACATTTTGCATTCCTTGATGCACCTAGCATTTTGTATTTACATGTGTAAATGAGCCTTCTACTGCATATCAATTATCATTTTATGACATGAGATTACCTGATATGAAAGTTTTAAATACGATTTTCTAAATAAACATATAAAACAAGAAGGAAATATAAAAGCCCTCTACTTTGTATGCATGTGAAAACCTTGTTTGTCCTTTCACAAGGTTATTATACACAAGTGTAGCTTTAAATAATAGTAATAAAAATATTAATAAAGTATTTAAAGAATGCATTAAGCAAAAGCATAAACATGTTTGCATTCTTTTAGTGTACACCTCCTTTAATAAAAGGACATTTTCTTCTGCAGGAATAACAAATACTTATTTGAAGATATAAAATTGTCAAGATTATTCATTTGCTGTAAGCCAAGCCTTGGGTCAATAGAAAATCTAATTTTGGGTCCAATTCAAGAATGTCAGGAAATACTGGATTAGTGATGATGTTCACCTGACAAAGGGGGAACGCCCTCCGAAACGTTGTTTGATGCAATAAACACACCAGCCTCTTGCTTCTTCATATTGGACTATTGGGAGTGCCGTCTCCCTTAGGCTTTGGGCACCAGTGGTATCCTTTTGAAGGGTCTGAGTGTGCGCGTGATTTCTCTGCACCGGTGGTTGTAGGCCTACAACTAGTAACTAGAGACTTGGTTACTCCCCAACGCCTTCTAAACTTAAAACCAGAAACCATGTCAGATAAATATTCCCCCTGTAATAAACTCACACCTTAATTTGACCTCTTTTTCCTTCAAATTTCTAGTTGTTACTGAGACCTGGATTAATTCAACCTCTTCTCTTTATTTCATTTGTTCTACTTTTGTTTATTTGTTCCAATTTTAGATCATATATGTGCTGGAGGGGGGGTGAAATGGCAGCCTCTGCCCCAGTGAGGCATGAAGTATACTACATAAGCCTCGACAGAACAACTGAAATAAAAAATAAAGGTCAGCACGCCAAGGGTACAATATTTCCGTTTACCTATGTGTCAAAGTGTCTGTCACATGGATTCCCTCAATGTCAACGGGATACAATGCATTTTGATGTGGTGTGACAGTTACTGTAGGAGAGGATCCACAAATAACAGTATATAGTGAATAAACTGTCACTTACTGGGTTATATAACCTTAAGTGTAGGGCTTGCTTTTCTCAAGCACCAAGGTTTCGATTAAAACTGTCCCAAAATTTCAGGCGATTTGAGCATTCTTTTCCCATGGTAGTTAGCCTAAATTCTTGTATTCAGTCATCATACTGGGAGTTTTTTAATTAACTGAACTTATGGGGGAACATAATATGTTTTGTTAGCGCAGAAAACATTCTCAAAGATTGTTGTGAATTTTAGCAAATAATATTTTCATTATTTGGGTCCTTTTTGACCAATTTCAGGCCTCAACAAATGGCTTTTTTTTAGCCAAAATATTTAATGAAACTCCAGAGCAGGTATAAATGCGAACCTTTTCTTTACGATGATGAAAGATGTAATATTTCGAGCAGCTCTCAACATTAGCAAAAAATGCAATTTTAAACATCGCTTGTGATTTTAGTTACATTACCCCTTAAAGGAGAACTAATCCCTGAAAATGATTATGGCTAAAAATGCCATATTTAACATATTGAACTTTTTGCACCAACCTCAAGTTTCAGCTTCTCAATAGCAACAATGATCCAGGCAGGGCCGTTCCTGCCATGAGGCAAGGTGAGCATCTTGCCTCGCGGCAGGGAATGGCCAGTTACAAGGGGCGGCAAAAAGCTGCCTCCTGTAACTTTAAGAGCCGAATTTCCGTGTTTTAAACCAGAAATTCGGCTCTGCTAGTGCAGAAATCACAGTACACGCTTATTACACTAGCGGTGTCACACCTTTTGACCCGCTCCGACGCTAAACTTTTAAGCACAGAGCGGGGGGCTGCAGCAGCCCATGGATCACCACTGGATCCAGGACTTCAAACTTGTCACAGGGGGTCACCATCTTGGAAAGTGTCTGCGACACTCACATGCTCAGTGGGCTCTGAGCAGCTGTTGAGAAGCTAAGCTTAGGGGTCGTCACTAATTATCCAGCAGAAAATGAGGTTGGTCTGTAATATAAGTTGATGCTACAGGGCTGATTATTAAATTCTGATGCTAATTGCACTGGTTTCTGTGCTGGCATGTAGTTATTATCTGTATTAATTACTAATCAGCATTATATTGTGACATTTAGATTCTATGGGGCAGATTTATTTAGGGTCGAATTGAAAATTCAAATTAAAATATTTTTTATGGCCAAACTCGATTCAAGTTTTAATTTGAATTTCAAGATTTATCACATCTGGCCCTTTAAGAATTCAAATTTGACTATTCACCACCTAAAACTTGCAGAGTTCATGTATAAGTCAATGGTAGAGGTTAGTAGCCTTCGTGACATTCACTAACCTGAATCGAGTTTAGTCTAATTTGATTTCGATATGAGTTTTTGAGTCTGTAAAATTTGTCCCAGTTTTAGATATTCGATTTTATTTATGCACTCCCCAGTCAAATTTCGAGTATATTCAAATTTAATAGAGTTCATTCACATGAATTCGAAATTCGACCTTTAATAAATGGGCCTCTGTGTACTGTATATTGTGAGTGGGTCCCTAAGCTCAATAAGTGACAGCAGCACAGAGCATGTGCAGTGAAACAGCAGAAAAGAAGATGGGGAGCTACTGGGGCATCTTTGGAGACACAGATCTTCCCTGATTAAGGGCTGTGGTTGCCTTGGGCTGGTACAGAAGTCCAAGCAGTTTATGCTGCTTTATGATAATTAAGCAATTATCAATGTTGTCTGTTCTGATTCCAAGACTTATACAAGGCACATCTGTATCTTAGGTTCCATGCTTACATGATTAATAAAAAGAATTACTGTGAACAAGCTTTTGCCATTTGGGTCATGCTCTGGGTTGCTCAGAAGTAAAATGGATTACTACTACTACTATAGCGTAGAGCTATACTGGTTACTTGTAATTCTACTCAATATACATTGAGCTGGTAGGCCTAGAAAATTAATCTTTTCCAGCAAAAATTCATGTAATAGAATACCTTGAGGTCCCAGTTATTTCCAGCTTTGCAGCGCAAGGATCATGCCTTCTTGGCACATTGGTCAATGTCTTCTTTTCCTGACACTTACAAATCCTGCATGAATAAAAAGCCTTATGGTATGCATAGTATTCCTGCATTTGTACAGAAATAAATGATTTGTTTCTAATAAATCAGTTGTCTGGAATGTAAACATAGACAGCAATGTAATCATTTGCATTTCTTTTTGAAAACTTTTTTTGTTTTAGGGGCAGATTTACTAAGCTTGAGTGAATTTGTGAAGTAATTTTTTGAATACTTCGACCATCGAATAGGATACTACGACTTCGAATTTACTTTGACTTCGATTTGAAGTAAAAATCGTTCGACTATTCGACAATTCGATAATCAAAGTACTGTCTCTTTACAAAAAACTTCATACTTCGCCAAATTAAATCTACCGAAGTGCAATGTTAGCCTATGGGGACCTTCCACAGCACTTTTCTTTAAGTTTTTTTTGATCGAATAGAAATCCTTCGAATTTTCAAAGTAATTTTTTGAATACTTCGATCATCGAATAGGATACTACGACTTCGAATTTACTTCGACTTCGATTTGAAGTAAAAATCATTCGACAATTCGATAATCGAAGTACTGTCTCTTTACAAAAAACTTCATACTTCGCCAAATTAAAGCTACCGAAGTGCAATGTTAGCCTATGGGGACCTTCCACAGCACTTTTCTTTAAGTTTTTTTTGATCGAATAGAAATCCTTCGATCGATCGATAAAAATCGTTTGAATCGTTCGGTTCGAACTATTTAATCGTTCGATCGTACAATTTCGATTCGATCGTACGTTCGATCGATCGAATACGCTAAAAATCCTTCGACTTCGCCAATCAGAACTATGGAAACAATGATACCTGATCTATCCGTTAGAAACTGGGAAACTCTAGGACTAACGACACTGGCTCAACTGTATTCTGCTGATATTGTATACAGATCTACAAACTGAATTCCATCTTCCAAAACAAGATCATTACAAATA
Source organism: Xenopus petersii (assembly GCA_038501925.1). Lineage (NCBI taxonomy): Eukaryota > Metazoa > Chordata > Amphibia > Anura > Pipidae > Xenopus > Xenopus petersii. Next base: position 110,030,146 of record CM076683.1, on the reverse strand, counting down.
TCTCCAAATCCGACACCTTCTAGACCCATACCAAAAAACTATTCAACGTCAACGTACGCCTTTTGAACAAATATGCTTTCACGCCGCAGGACAAAAGAAAGGCCTATCTAAAATCTATAAAATAATCTCAACTGACACAACAGAGGTGAAACCAACTCATATCCAGAAATGGGAACACGACTTTGGGACAACTTTCACATTACCACAATGGCTCCAAGCAGCCAATGCAGCCTATAAATACTCTAAATGCACCAACCACATAGAAAACCAGAGAAAAATTATTTTCAGATGGTACAATACACCCTCTGTTCTCAACAAAATGTACCCGGACACCTCAGCCAATTGCTGGAGGTGCACGACAATAAAAGTGATCATGCCACTTAATAGCTCCCTTCTGGAAAGAGGTTTCACGATTAATAATTGAAGCAACCACAACCCCGATAGCTCTAACTCCATCACTAGTGCTGTTAAATCGTGGATTACAAGATTTTCACATTGACGACAGAAAACTGATTTTTCATATTCTTACTTCAGCCAGGTTACTAATCCCAAGAATGTGGAAAAATGCTTTGAGATACCCAACAGGGAAAGCTTAATTAACCTCACGGACTCTAATCTTACATATGAAAAATTTACAGCAACAAGCGCTCAACAACTAACAAAAGATACCATCACCTACCATAAATGGCAAAAGTGGAAACTCAACTATCACGACCAATAAGATACCAGCAGAGACTAAACACAGTATTGACCAAGTATAGACTTCTGAAGTAGTAGCTCCACCGACAATGTATTGAATATACATTAAGGAACATTACCCCCCTCCCCCCCTCTTTCTCATCCCCTCTTACTTACATGCTGTTTCTTCTCTCTATGTCTTCCTTCAACTATTGATTGCTTTACTATGAATCTGAAAAACTCAATAAAAAAGTTAAATATAAAAAAAAAAATCCTTCGGCTTCGATATTCGAAGTCGAACGATTTCAATTCGAGGGTCGAATTTCGAAGTTTTTTTAAGTAAAACTTCGAAATTAATTTTCTAAGGGACCATGTAGTCTGATTAATGTTCTAATGGACCATGTAGTCTGACACCATGAATGTGAAATGTTTCATGCATATGCATTTGCAGACTGGTACCATGTGAGCAGCACATTTACATTGTAAATTCTGTTAATATGATGAATAAAAAAGGTGTTCACTGTTTTTGTCCCTAAAGGTATACTGTGTGTCATTGCAATCAAAAAAAATAATTGGTGTAAAGTCTCCATGCATTTTCTGAAATTTGTTCTGTGTTTGAATATAAATCTATTCATATTTATGGGTTTTACTTATTAGTATTATTGCTAGAGCACTTGCATGGCCAGGGAAATGATGAATCTGGATTTCCCAGTGGTTTTGATGCATTAGATCATTTATTGTTGCCTTTAATAAAGTTCTGATTGAATTTAAGGAAAAAATTATAGTTAAATCCATTGACAAGAAAACTAACATCAATAGGAAGGCTGGAAATTCTTTCCAGAAACAATGGCAGAAAATGTTTTTTCTGTGTCATAAATGCTGGTAATTTTGAGAAACCGGATTGCATGAATATTCAAATTAATTTGGGAAGGTAAATCTAAATAATTAGATGGCTCGATAGGTTTAATTAAAATTTCACTCATCAGAAGACAATCATGGCTGAGGACATAATGAATCTGAATTCAGCAGCAGATGTAGTGGCCCTGGAGTAATCTTTCTAAATATTCTAAATGGCAACAGTAACTAGAATTCCGTTAATAAAATGTATATGTTATATATATAAGGGCACAGGACAAGAGTTTTTTTTACATGCATAGTTTTTCGTGCTCTGCACTGGAAGAGAGGCTTTTTTTCAAGGCGATTTTAGGGTAGGGCATAATTGGTATTTGCCCTTCTCCACCTGACTTGTTATCCAGAATGCTTGGGACCTGGGGTTTTCCAGATTAGGGATCGTTCTGTAATTTGGATCTCCATACCATAAGTCTACTTTAAAATAATTAAATTATTAAATAAAACCAATAGGATTGTTTTTCTTTATTGTACAAGAACCTGTATTATTTGTTCCAAAAATGCTGGATCTACCCAGTTCAGCCAAGTGATCAGCTAAAATATAAGTTAAGGGCTGAAATGTTTAAATCAGAATTTTGACTCCACTAGTGCAGGGAATGGATTCTCACCTGCACTCACTGCACTAATGATCCGGGCCCCTCTTGCCCCACTCGGCCTCATAAAAATTAAGGGTGTGGGATGAGGTGAGTGGGGTGGCAGGAAGATGTGAAATGGCCCTGGCTTGTCAAAATACTAACACCAACCCTTGTATCTGAGAATGTTGAGACACACATACTTTTATACATGATAGATAAGTAAAATAAATTCAGTAGCTTGCATTGTAACCTTCATTTTTCTTTCTGTCCACATATGTTCCAGGGGGTTAACATAAATAGCCGAAATATCTATCTCATGAGATCAGAGGCCTTCATGAAAGCACTGTTTTAAAGAGCAAATGTTTGGATGAGCAACAATGTCCCTGCAGTTGCTAAATCCATTATATAGGATACCGATATGATGGGCAAAGTGACCTACTGACTTAACGATGGTTTCTCTAGCATTTGGACATTCATTTTAGAACCCACCAGCTGGGCAAGTTTATGTCAAAGGCTCATCTTCAGTACGCACAAGGAAGCAATATTTCGATATAATAGGCTTGGAAAACAAACATGGGTTCTCAGCTACTATGACAACCTTAAAGCCTTTTAGGCCAATGCTTAAAATAAAACATGGTCTCATAGTCATTAAAATTTCTCAAACCAGAGTACCAATTACTATGATGGAGTGGCTGCTGAGACATTGTGTTTCCCTTCTATAGAGGGTCCCAAGCATTCTTTTATACCAGTCTTAGTCATGTTGCTTTATTCAGACCTTTGCTTCCCCCAAATAAACTAAAACCATTAGATTTTCTGTGGCATAATAATTTAACTTCTCCTCGGTCAACGCTAGTAGAAAATCTACCATTGCCGATTGCTTAATATTTATTCAAGAATTTACTATTAACTATTCGTCCACGTACATCTTAGTAACCTCAGCAGATTAATGTCTCTGCCCAGGTTCATCAACATATTCTAGTGAATGCATTTTAATGGATTTTTGGGTATTTTTCTTTATATTGTAAATCTTCAGTAGGTAGGAATTTGTATTCAGAACTATCAACTTTTGACTGTAGCAAACTAACATAAAATGTAATTATGAATAGGGTTGAGCGATGTTAGTCTTTCACTGTGGAGAACAACTTTATTTGACAAGGTACAGCTATTATACAATAGAGAATTTAATGTGATAACTGACAAAGATATTGTAGGTTTGGTGGACCAAATGCAGATATATTATTATTGTGTTATAAGCTAGAGCAGTGCTGGGTAGGGAAAGTATCCACAGTACTTACCAGTTATAAACTCCTTGGCTGTTACCTTTTATTTTCATATATGCCCTCTAAAAATAATTATGTGGTGGAAACTTATATACAGGGTGTGAAAGATGGGGTAATGAAACTTGAGAATAGTTTTAAAAAAGGCGAGATTTACCAGCCCAGGGAGAATGTTACATCAGAGGAAAGAAAAGCACTTTTGTCCCTCCAGAATAATAAAGAACTAGTGATTAAACCAGCAGATAAGGGGGGAGCTGTAGTGGTAATGGATAAAAAATATTATGTGGATACAATTGTAGCAATGTTAAATGATACCAATACATATGAGAGACTAACTACTAATCCCCTTTTTGCTGTTCAGCGGGCCATCAAGGATTGTGTGGATCATGCCCTGAGAATGGAGATCATTGATCAGAAATTGGCTTATTATTTGATACAGGTTAATCCAACTACACCTGTACTATACATACTCCCTAAAATCCATAAAAATTTGGACAAGCCCCCAGGTAGGCCCATAGTGGCCGGGGTTAATTCTGTGTTTTGCCCACTGGCAAAATTTTTGGATAAAATATTTAGGGAGTATGTATTTAAAACAAAATCTTATATCAGAGATACTGGTGACTTTATAAGTAAAATAAATATGATCAGTGATCTACCCCCAGAATCTGTGCTAGTTACACTTGATGTGGAAAGCCTCTACACCTCCATCCCCCATGATGGGGGTGTGGAGGCGGTCCTACATCACTTGGACAGAGATATTACCCTAGATGGAGCCCAAAAAAAGTTTTTGGTTACACTACTTCAGATTGTCCTGGGTAGGAACTATTTTTTGTTTCAGGATGAATTTTTTCTACAGATTAAAGGTACAGCGATGGGCTCGAATGTCGCCCCGTCCTATGCAAATTTATTCATGGATGTATTTGAAAATCAATTTATTTACACTGACCATGGTTTTCAACAGAACTGTAAGTGCTGGTATCGCTATATAGACGATATCTTTGCAATTTGGACGGGACGACATTCTGAGCTCATCGAATTTGTGGATAGATTAAATAGATGTACCCCTTTTATCAAGTTTACTACAAACTGTGATGTGAACAATATTTCTTTTCTAGATGTAATGGTTAAGAACACTAGAAAGGGTAAACTTGAGACTGATCTATACGTAAAAACAACTGATAGAAATACACTATTGAGATATGACTCCTTTCATCCCCCACACATAAAAAAATCTTTACCCAGATCACAAGTTTTAAGGGTGAAACGTATAGTACATAATGAACAGCAACAGACCCATAGGATGGATGAAATGAAAGAAAAGTTTAGAAGAAGGGGCTATCCTAATAGGATTTTGGAAGGGGTTGAGATTGAATCAAGGAGTATAGAGAGAGATAGAATTCCAGGGAGGAAGAGGATCCCCTTTGTAAACCAATATAATGTGTTGAGTAATGAGATCTCAGGTATAATACGAAGGGAATGGAGTCTATTGACAAGAAATTTCCCTGATAAAATTGCTTTTCAATCTCCACCTGTGATGTCATATATGAATGCAGACACTATTGGGAATAAATTGGTGAAAGCGGATCTTGGCCCTTCTAGTAAACCTAAACAGACCTTCCTTAAAACCCCTAAGAACGGGACTTTCCCCTGTTGCGGGTGCAGCCACTGTAGTAATGTACTGAAAGGAGAATGGGTGTATCATCCCCTACAGGGCACTCGTATTCCCATTAAAGGTTATTTTACGTGTGCATCCACATATGTGGTATATAATGTCAAATGCCCCTGTGGCAAAATCTATATAGGAAAGACAATAAGGAGTATGAGGGATAGACTCACTGAACATAAGTCAGCTATTAGGAATAAATTAAATCAACCTGTTGCCAAGCACTTTAATGAAAATGGACACACTGTAAGCCAGTTGCGGTTCCAAATCTTAGACACAGTCCCAAGAAAGAGACGTGGGGGTGACTGGGACAAGGAACTACTGCGCAAGGAGGCGCAATGGATAAGGAGATTAGGGTCATTATCCCCCAATGGACTGAACCATGAATACGATTTGAACCCATTTTTATTGAAATAGCTGCTTTTTTTAAAATGATTTTATCTTTTGTAGGTTGTTTTATGGATACTGTGTATCACTTGTCTGGGATTGTAATCAACAATGGACATTATCAAGATAAGTCTCTTTTTGCTACATTTTGAAGATAACCAATTGACATGATACTAAGTGTTACATATGACAAATTGCAACCTTTTTAAACATTTTTGTATATCTTGTTAAAATATGTGGTGACACCAGAGGGCGCTGTGTCCAATGGTATTTAAGGTCAGGTGGTGGTGGAATTTTTTATGCTTGACAAAGAGTGGGGTGCCGCTCGAAACGTTGCATCTGTGCTGCTGTCCTACAAATAAAGACGGTTTTAACACTACTGGAGTGCTGTCTATTGGAAGAATACCTTTTATTTTCATAAAGTCATCTTTTCAAAGTCACCTTATTAGTGGAAAAGTGTTTGTAAGGTGCTTTTGTTTGTATGCTTGGGCAATGGTGAATTAGGTTATAGGCCCAATCTGAATCTAAACTGATCTGTCAAAAAAAGTACATTTTAGTAGCTCTTTTAGTAGATTTTCCTTGAAAATGGCAGGACTTATAAGAGGGACAGGAGGCTAAATCTTCTTGCTAACCACACCCATTAGATAGAGTTTACTGGCCCCTGTTAATATTTTGCAGTAATGAGAGAAGGGCCTATTAGACACTTATTGACTGCTTTCTCCATATATCTGGTAATACTGTTTGTCATACATTGTTTTACTGTTTTAAATTCCAATTTATGTTTTTTTAAGCCATAGGTTTACATTATCAATGGAATAACAGTTTTCATATACAGGTATGGGATCCATTATCCGGAAATCTGTTATCTAGAAAATTACGGAAAGGCCATCTCTCATAGTCTTCATTGTAATCAAAACATTTAAAAAAAAAAAAAATGATTTCCTTTTTTTCTGAAATAATAAAACAGTACCTTATACTTGATCCAAACTAAGACACAATTAATCCTTATTGGGAGCTAAACTAGCTTATTGGGTTTATTTATGTTAACTTGATTTCGTAGTAGACTTAACCAAATTATGGAAAGATCCATTATCCAGAAAACCCCGGGTACCAAGATTTCTGGAAAACAGGCCCCATACCTATATTATATATATATATTTATATAATTCTTATAGAGGGACCGCACTCCAGATTATCGTGTTGAAAAAACTCTTTTATTTATTCATCACTTGTGCATCCAACGTTTTGGCATTGGGGCCGAAACATTGGATGCATGAGTGATGTATAAATAAAAGAGTTTCTTCAACACGATAATCTGGAGTGCGGTCCCTCTATAAGAATTATACAATCTTCATTGACCTACACCCACAGACTGATATTGGAGTAAGAGTGCAGGTACCCTCTGGACTTATATATTTATATATATATATATATATATATATATATATATATATATATATATATATATATATATATATATATATATATATATATATATATATATATATATATATATATAGCCCTAGAACATAGTAAATTTATTTAGACAAGGCCTAACTGAACATACCTAAAGTAGTGCAATTATAGGCATTCAATCCTTCAAGTACATCCAGAAGCACTTGGCTATTTATGCATGAACAAAATAGAACAGTTATAACTTGACACATTTCCCAATAGCTATATTTTATTTATTTACCATTATTTTGTAATATTTTTAATTTTTAGTCCATTTTTAACTTCAGTCACACCAACAGTGCGTAGTCTTGTCCTCGGATCATTCATTGTCATCTATTATCTAAAGCCAAAAATAGAAGACTGGGTGTCTTCATGAGATAAATATAAAGGTCAGATGTTTCTCACCCACTGCAGGCTGTCAGATGTGTAAAAGCATGTGCCCTGCTGGGATGATTCTTAGTCATATAACAAACATTTGGCTTCTGGATTCATATCAAAGAAATTACATGTGGATTTTTGAAAGTGGGTTACAGATATATATATATATATACGTTGATTCATTTAGATTTCCCAAAACAAATATTACTTCTGGAAGAAGATAAGTATATAGAATACAACATGGCGTCAACTAAAATAATGTTTCTTAAAATTGTGATTCTACACACATATAACTATACACAGGTTTCCCTGCCACAGCATATTGTTGTTGCCCATTCACACATATACACATACAGACACAAACAGCTGCAGGCTATCAACACCAACCTACACTGCCATTGTTCTCGAAACAATAGCGTCTTGAATTCCTTCAGAATGTTTTTGTTTAAATAAACTCTATTTGTTTATCCTCTTTGGCACCATAAAATGGGCGTATGTCTTTAGGAAGACTGACACAAATGCAGGAAACATAGTCACCACCTTAATGAAAACTAAAGCCCAGATATAATATTGCTTCTTTCAGGTAATCTATGCAGGGTCGGACTGCTGCATTGGGGGTCCACCGAGCTACAAAGCCAAGCAGATTCTACAGAAGGCCCAATACAACTGCTAAATGAACATATAAGACAGACCCATTTTACAGTTGATGCCTTAAAATACAACATCATTCAGGTAGAACAAAGCTTGACCTCACTACTACCTACTGCAATCTGGGAGAGAGTGAGGGGGTTCACGAAACAAACACAGCTTTTTTAGCACAATAAGAGCAAAGAAAGGCAACAGAACAAGTTCTCCATTCTGGTATCCTGTTCTGGGAACAACCAAAAAGAAGAGAAATTAAACTGGAAGAGAAAAGAAGGAACTGGGGCCCAGGAAAACAAAGAAAAGTGGGTAAAGAATGTGTTTGACAGGGCTCTTACCCAGCCAGAGATGAAGGTCCTAGCCAAAGGGTTAAACTTTGCAATTGCTCCAGAAACCATCCCTGTGGTAGATATTATTGTAACCACTGAAGCCTCAATCCACAACAACAAAGTACCACGAAATGAGGCTGAACAACTTCGCCTCAAAGTGTCTGCAGCCCTAGCCAGTGCTAAACCACCTTCATCAAACCTGACGTCATAGGAAAGGGAAGCACTGACATCCCTCAAAAAGGACTTGAATATCACCACCCTGCCCGCGGACAAAGGAAGATGCACAGCTGTGCTTTTAATACATCAGACTACCATGCAAAGGTGACCACAACACGTATGAAACCCTGAGAAGGGACCCAACCAAAGCTACAAAAAAAGTCATAGACCTCTTAAAACAGCTGAAGGCAGACAAAGCTATTGATCAGGCCACATATCATCGCCTCTACCCTGGGGAATTTCCTCCATGTATACACGGACTTCCCAAGTTACACAAGGATGGGGCCCCTCTCAGACTTATTGTCAGCAGCATTAACTCTGTGACCTACAACATGGCAAAATTTGGTTGGAAGTACAGAGCATCACATCCACAACTGATGATTTTACTAACAAAACTCAAGGGTTGGTACTGGACACAGAAGAAACCATGGTATCCTATGATGTTACTTCTCTTATGTCCATTCCCAATGCAGAGTCAGTTAAAACTGTGAGAAAATGGTTGCCAACAGAACAAAGCTTAACCCAGAGCAAGTATGTTCCTTACTGGACCTATGTCTAAGTACCACCTATTTCAAATATAAGGATATGTTCTACAGGCAGAAGCATGGCTGTGCCATGGGATCGCCAGTTTCGTCCCTTTGTGGTAAACTTGCACATGGAGGAAGTAGAAAGAAAGACTTCAAAGGAATCACTCCCAGTCATTGGTTCTGATGACACATGGGTTAAAATACACACACAGGAGGTACAGGCTTTCACTGAACACATCAACACAATGAACCACTACATCAGGTTTACAGAAAATGTTGTGCAAGATAACACACTGGCTTTTTTGGAATCACAAACTGGGGGTCATCAAAACTCTACATCACAGAGCAGACAAGATCCCCACCAGCACAGAGGCTAAGCTGAAAGAGATGGAACATCTCAGAGGGGCCCTGAAGACATGTGGGTATCCAGATTGGGCCTTTCTGCTTTAAACCCAACAACACACTGAGGCAGCAATTAGTTCATCCAAAAGACCCAACTCCAAAGCACAAGAAGAGTAACATTGTGTATGCAGTGCAGTGCTCTGATTTGTATGTGGGAGAAACAGTTAAACCAGCGTATGGCTCAACACAGAAGAGCCAGCTTCTCTGGTCAGAACTCAGCCATGTACGTACATCTAAAAGAAAAATGACACACGTTTGAAGACTGCCAAGTCCAGATTCTAGACCGGGAGAGCGACTGGTTAAAAAGAGGTGTTAAAGAGGCCATATATGTTAAAACTGAAAAACCAAGTTTGAATATGGGGGTGGGACATCTATTGTCTGCCACATACAATGCTATTTTGGCACCACTCCCTGGAAGGTTTAATAGCACCTCAAAACTCCAATCATGCTAATACAATCAACACCTAACCTCATGACATCATCGTGGAGGATATATTCCCGCAAAAAGATCCTATTTACAAGTTATTCTGAATTGAGAAAGCCAGTGGGATGACTGGTGAAACATCTTCAAGGAAAAAACTCAGCAAGTCCAGTTGATTTGACTTATTTCTACAGATAAATTTCTCAAGGAGTCAACTGTCTGCTGACATTCCTGAGGTTGTAAATTGTTGCTATCTCAAGACAACTTGATAAATTAAAGAGATCACACTTTCAATGCTTAGAAAGGGAGGCAGAACAATAGGTGTTCCCCTGTATTATGCACAATTCCACAGGAAACTTTTAGGGGCCCATTTACTTACCTCAAGTGCAGGAATAGAATAAAAAAAATTCGAATTTCGAATGTTTTTTTGGCTACTTCGACCATCGAATGAGCTACTTCGACCTTCGACTATGACTTCGAAACGAACGTTTCAAACTAAAAATCGTTTGACTATTCGACCATTCAATAGTAGAACTACTGTCTCTTTAAAAAAAAACTTCGACCCCCTAGTTCGCCACCTAAAACCTACCGAAGTCAATGGTAGCCTATGGGGAAGGTCCCCACAGGCTTTCTAAGCTTTTTCGGGTCTAAGAAAAATCGTTCGATCGATGGATTAAGATCATTCAAAGGATTTAATCGTTCGAACGAATTTCGGAAAATCCTTCAACTTCGATATTCGAAGTCGAAGGATTTCCATTTGGCAGTCGAATATCGAGGGTTAATTAACCCTCGATATTCGACCATAAGTAATTTTGCCCCTTAGTGTACATTGGCCCTTTCAGATAAGCACATTTGCATTCAATTATAAAAAATGGAAAATCATTTTTATAACTTTCTACATAATATGCTAATTAAGTGATACATTAACCAGACGAGGTTCACTGCAGATAGCTGCTTCAAATGTAGCTCAATTTAGTTTATCTATGACATCTAAGAGGAGCAAGTCTTTAATGTAGCACCCATTGAAAGGAACATTAAATCATTAATGCCATTATGGGAGACAGGTCTGTTGCAGTTCTCTTTTGTAATCATTTCTATAGAACACCAATTCTATTGAACAGCAGCCTTTTTTGAATGGACTTGGCAGCCCTTGATCTGTAGCAGATTTCAATGTTTTTTTTTTATTCAACTAAATGAATGAAACCGTTTATCTGAGACTTGAATAAATGTCACTTGGTATAACGTTATATCACTCTGGAACAAATGTCTGACTAGACCAAAGGCTTAGTGACCTGTTCCTCACTGATGGAGAACTTTACCTATTTTCCTGTAGCAGGCTAAATAGGGCATTTTGATTCCTATCGGCACAGACTACCCTTACATTTGTAATTGTTTCCAATAAACATTTATGAGTCTTTGTCAAGTTCTTGGGTGGCAAATACTGCTATAAACATACAACTAGTAATGGGCGAATAAATTCGGCAGGCATGTATTCACAGCGAATTTCCGCGTTTCGCAGCCGGTGAATAATTGTGTGAAACTGCCCTGAAAATTTGCCAGTGTCAAAAATATTTTCACGCGCGTCAGAAAAGTCACTCGCGTCAAAACCATTGCACATCAATATTATTAATTGTAACTGTCTATGGCATCTTACAGCAGTCCCTCTGGCATTTGCCAGAACTCACAGAATCGCAGCCCCGGCCTGAATCGAAGTAAAACACACAATTTGTCATCAAAACAAGGAACACCCTAGGCTCTATACATGAGGTGAAATGTCTGTATGAATCTAATCCAAATTGCACAATGAGATTGGTCTCTCACTTTCCGTTTACTTTCAAATAAGACTGATAACGGAAACAAAAGTATGAGTTATGATTGCTACCACTGAACTAATAATCATTTCATAGAGGCGACTATAGTTTTAGTGAAGGAGATATTTTGGATACGCCATTAGGATGATTTTAAATAAAGAAAACCAGTATTGAAAAACTTTTGCAAATTTAAGTATTTGTTGTGTAAGGAGCGCTCAATGGCTCTTCCCCCTCATCACACATCTATGCGAAGACAAAATGGAGGAAGAGGATTACTTGATTGCAAGTACCCTGGGCTGGGGCAGTTTTCTGCTAACAGGAGCACCAGTCTGGGGTATTAGGTAAATGGTACAATCTTCGGGGGGTGCTCTAACATCGACTGGACCTTTCCTTCTCCTTTAAATGTTACACCTGCAAAATCACTTGGATACCTCTAGGAACTGTCTTATTAAGAATTGATGTGTTTAGGTATGTTCAAACTAGGGATGCACCAAATCCAGGATTCGGTTCTGGAGTGGATTCGGCCTTTTTCCGCAGGATTCGGATTTAATCAAATCCTTCTGCCCTGCCAAACCTAATTTGACCCAGTACCGAACCAAATCAGAATCCTAATTCGGTCGAATCTTTCGCGAAGGATTTGCGGGTTCGGCTGAATCCAAAATAGTGGATTCAGTGCATCCCTAGTACAAGCCGAAAATTCCTTAGGAAGTACATTTCCCATGTATAGTATCACTATAGCACATGGTGACAGGTACTTTTCTGCCTGAGCACAGTGGGAGTCAAAATGACCCATGTTCCACAGTCCTTATATGGAACATGAGCAAAATCTTTCACCAGGCATGGATTTGCTAAATTCCATGTTTGGTCACCAGTAAAATTTTGTTCCGAAATTGCAGCAAAATTAAGGTACAAAAATTTTCAACATTGTAAGAAAAAAATCAACGAATAAAAAATGCAGTGTTAAAAATGCTCATTGCCTTCAATGGA